>VXBL01007443.1:220765-317299 GCA_013400195.1 Aramus guarauna
CTCCCCCCGCCGGCGGGGTGGTGTCGGGGCTCTTGGGTGCCTCGGGGGGTACCCCCCCTCTGGGGGGTATTGAGGGGGCTCTATCCCTGCCTCCTCTTGACGTGAACTAGTGAGGGGTTTAGTTTCGCAGCCCGGCGCGCTGCCCGCAAGGGGGTAATAGCGGGAATGGGGGGGGGCGAATGTAAAAAGCCGTTCTCTCCCAAACGGTGCGAGGCGGCGGGGCGGGCGGAGGCGGCGGCCTGCCGGGTGAGCGCGGGCCGGGCCTGGGCCGCGGCGCTGTGGGAGCCACCCCTAAGGCGAGGGAGCGCTGCTGCCCTCGCTGCGGGGCCCCGAGCCGCGGCCCGAGGTGCCGCTGCTGCGGGGCTGGGCGGTGAGGTGCTGGGCCGAGCTGTGCTCTGTCAGTACGGGAAATAAAAACAGCAGCTGGCAGAGCCGACCTACCCGGCACGGCGGGGCAGGGCCGAGCCGGCAGGAGGGGGATGTCTGCCGTCGCTCTCGGCGGTCCCTAGTTTGTTTTCCTAGTGCCTCTTTGATGTCTTTTTCAGTGTGTCTGCTGCCGGGTGAACTCTGCGTTCCCACACACGCAAAAAAAACCCCACGCACACCAACACACACACACGCACACAACCAGATTTGGTGTCATGATGAGTGCTGGAATAAATTTCTGGACTGTTTGATAGGGTGCTGGCGTGCTCACAGACAAGCTCAGCAAAACAAGACTCCGGGGGCATCCATGAATTCTCATAAACACCATGTCTGTACAGCAAAATGTCGCTTTACCGGACACATAAAGAATCCTAATCAAAGTAAGATTAATTCAGCTGATCCTAATGCAGCTCTAAATGCTGAATAGCACAGGTAGATTGCTGTGGAAGTTTTTGACCTAATATCAGCACGTCTCGTTTTTGGATAGGCCACCAAATATCCAAGGCAACTAATCACTAGCCTGACCGTGCCTCTAGGCCAGCATTTAGCACTTTTATTTAAGGTCCAGCAATTCTGCTTTGTTTAGACATGTAGTGAGAACGCTTATTTAGAGGCCTCTTTTGAATGCTTTTCAGCCACGGTTTATAAATTTTTCAGCTCCTAGATACCTTACCTTGTTTCCACAACTATCTCCTAAATTGTTATCCTCAGTTTGTAACTCTTCTCCCCCATCTTAGTTTCCTTTGAATTTTAGTGCTGCTTCCCCTTCCTGCCTGCCAGATAACTAACAGCACAGCGTGTAATAAACACTAGCAATTCCTTTATTCCTTTATCCAAAATTGGCTACAGTGAAAGTTTCCATAGAGATTTATTTCATCAACAGTGTATATTTACTACACCATATTTCCTTCCTTGCGGCAGTATCTAACTACACATACAAAAATCCAAGTACTTTTGTCCTTGTTCCTTATGGAGTGCGACAAGTATTCCCTATCCTAAGAATGAGTAGAGCAATACAGTTTGCTATAGCAGTTGCCCCAGCAGGAGGTCCAGGCAATTTTTGTTTGGTTATTGAAAGAAGTAGGATCTGTACCGTGGCAGAACTACCTATCATACCCAGCTCTGATAGATGAGGATTTCTTTTTTTCCCTGTGTCCACCATGTCTTCAGTCTCACTGGAGACTGAAAAACTGTTTTTAAAATTACCTGTGCTTCTCAAAACTTTCTGCGTGGCAGTGATTCCACTGCCTGTACTAAACCAAAGTTTAACAACTCTTACCATCTTCTTATTCTTGCTTTTTGCATCGTACTAGGTGCATCGTGTTCCTTTGCGAATGTATCACTCTCATTCTCACAGTTAACTAGTTTGGCAAACTAAAAGGAAAGAAATTCTAGCTGATTATCAAGAACCAGAAAATTGTTTTTTTACAAGACTTATGTGTTACCTGTGCTGCTGCTTTAGTGCTTCCAGTTGTTTGGTACTAGAGAAGTCACCTGCTGTTGAAGTACAGGTAGGAAGGCGATTTCTCCAACCTTTGAATTAAAGAGCGTAGGAAACAGCAGCTTCACTCTTAGCAGTCTCTTTGGTTTTCTTCATTGTCAGGAAGCTCAAGCTAGTTCACAGCACCGTTACTAACCATTTGGCATAAACATAAGAGAGAGAGATATATTAATCAGCATTAGCACTTTGTGTAAACAGTAGGAATATAGCTGTGACTTTTGGCTCCCTGAAGACAGAGACCCCTTCTTGACCTTCATTTGGAAGATTTTAGGTAGAAATGACACAGTATCCAGCCTCATATCCAAGCAACCTTGAACTTCGGGAAGTTAAATTCTTCAAATAGCCCCTGTCCCTATAATAGACAAAGCCCAAATGCTAAATTTAACACTCTCTGAACTGGGAAATTGATAACCATATCATTTGTATCTACTCATGTTTCAGTTTACAACTTGGGCATGATTTTATTTGTCACAACTCAAAACTGCCTGCATATAGGCATATGTTATTATGATCATCTATTACACCATGATCTAGCTAAGACTCAAAGGCTGAGGCTGGTTCTGAGGACACTGCCATTTAGTCCTCTACCTGGAGACAAATATGGCAGTTCAAACAATGAATGTTGTCCCAACAGTTGAATGCGTCTTTGTGCATTTTGTCAGCGATTGATACAAAGCTGGCAGCTGCTGTCACCAGTAGAAGTAGGAAGAGGAGGACTGTTCGTAGTAAATGCTCTTTTGGGGTGACAGCAGTGGATCATATAGGAGTGGTGTCTAAGGCATGTGTCTGGCACCCAGTTATCACTGAGGCTGGAGTGTATCAATCCACTCTAGTCTTTCAAAGGATGCTTGTGTTTAAGTTATGTATACTTTAAAATGTTGCATAGCAATGCTGAGCAGTGACTGCACAATTATTATAACATCAATTTAGGGTTTTTTTAAAAATAGCAGAGTTCAAATAGAAATCAATTTTTTGGATTAAAGAACATTCAAGATTTGGAAAGCATTTAAGAAAGAGAAAAATAGCTACTCTTGTTATGTAGTGCCTCCATTTTGATTCACTAATATCTTACACTTATTTTGCAAAAGACAACAGAGATGTGAAACTGTAGGAACTAGGCTAGGAAAAAATCTTTTTTCCTTAAAGCACTGGTTCAGAGTCTCCCTCATCAATGGCATCTGTTAGTTTCTCAGTCAAAACAGATCTGTGTAGTGTCTGTCCATGACTGGCTCTTGTAGAGCCTGTTCCTGAGCTCCAGGTGCCTCTAAACCAAGTGGCTCAGAGCAGAGCTGGTCCCTGGTCCTGGCCTGGCTCCATAAGATCCTTCCAGACCTGTCAGAGTCATCTTTGGAGAACAGGATTCTGCACTACGGCTGTCATGCACTACTGCTAATTTCTAGACTGCTCAGTCCAGCTACGAGATAGATACCTCATACGTGAGTTACAGTGTGTTTCCTGCCATGCTGGTTCTCAGATTGCCCAGGGCAGGAATATGGTGACGGTTTGCTGGAGTTACCTTCTAGCCTGGAGGGAGACAAAGAGGGCAATGGCCAAGGATGATGCATGCCCAGTTTTTATTCCAGTATAGACATAAATGGGGCATTGCAAACATCCATACCTGGATGCTACAGTGTGGTCCCACATACCACAAAGTACTCATTAGCTTATTCCATCAGCTGTGCTCTGTTTTAGCTGTGGGCAGCCTATAGACTCCTAGTTTAATCCATCTGAGAAGAGACGGCAGGTACCAAAGACAGCAAGACATTGTTTAACTCTGCTGCTGAGAACATTTAAGAATTACCACTCTCTCAAAGTGACAAGTCACAAGGCATGTCCATTGTATGTTTAAATTCAATGCTTAAAGGCTATATCCAAGATTTGTCACCGTTTCAATCTGGGCAGAACTCCTCCCAATTCCTTTTCTTGAAAGCCTTTTTACATCTAGGTGTGGTTGGTGCACTTTGCTTGCCTGCACATGAGGAGATGTATGCATTTTTTATTGCCATTGCGCCTTTTGATGTCTTAAAGATGAGAAATAGTCCATGGCCAAGGACTGAGAAAAACAGGAACACATGAGCTCTCCCCTGTGCTGATACTGGCTCCCACAATGGGCACTATCAAGAAAAGGTGTTCCTGTGGACAGAGACAACTGTTCAAAAGATTCATGTTTCATTATTCCAGAAGAATGGATTCTTGAAGGCTTCCCTGTGTCCTTTATAGAGGTGTCAGACATCTGAGCATGTTACAGTACACATTGCAGCTTCCCACCTTTGGACTAGTTTCTGCATGTTCAGTACATAACACCAAAATGGACTTCAAATTTTGAAAGAAAACTAGCTTATTTTGCCACATTGGCCAGCCATACTGACCCCTATTATTTGTTCAAGAATCCGTAAGAAATTAATTGCACAGTTGTCATCCGGATCCAACACAAATGCCCCCTCTGCCCCCCTTAAAAAAATTATCATTTATCTTGGTAGTCTTCTCAGACAGGTCAAACATTGGGAATGGAGATTGAACAAGCTACTTATCCCTATCTTTGGATTCTCCAAGGTGAAACACGTAGGAGAAAGGAAATGGTCAAGAAATGGTCAGTGTTGCACAGCTGCTGCCAAAGCAAGACCTCAGCAGCATGTCACAGTAATCAAAACTGCACTTCTAGCAAAGATTCAATTATTTGATTACATATGAAGAGCAAAGCACATATCCTTGAAAATCATAGCAAACATTCCATTGATAGACCCATTAGCTTGTTTATAGGTTTGCAGGGTTCGTTTTTGAGTTAGGTTTTTTAAGGAATGTAGGGTATTCATTGAGACTATCTTTTAAGGTCTTACCTCTGGCCTGTCATGGTATCAGGAGCTTTAATAACAACAGGTCTTTAAAGATCAAAACTAATGTACAATTGGAAATACTAAAAAGCCAGTTTCAGGCTTGCCAGTTTCCAGTAAGCACAGTTGATGGGAATGCCATTTGCACTTTCCATGCAGAGCAAAATGAAAAGTCCTAGATAATGGCTGCTTCTTGCTTTCACAATATTGCAGTATTATTATGATTTGGTGTCTTTATTTTGTATAACAGAGTATCAAAAAATGTAAATATCTTTCATAGTTGTTTACACAGTAATCAAGACACTTCAAAGTGTGATACCAATTAAAAAATATCAGCAGATGTAGAACAATATTTGTTGTGAAAATGCCTGTGAGTCTTACTAAAAAAAAAAGATTTAATTTAGCAGAAAGACTTTAGTTTTAAGTAAGAATTTGTGAAACACTTCACAGATACAAAATACAGGAAGACTTTAGGAATGTCATAATATTTTTGGATGTTGTATATACTCTGTTGTATTTATGCCTTCTATATGTATTTCTCAAAAGTAATTACCACCAATAGTAACAACCTACAACTGCTAATACTACTATTTTCTGGTGATTGCATACGTATTTATGTGTGAGGGAAGAACATAAAATGTTTGGGACTCTCTCCTTAATGCCATACTCAGGATACTTGATAACCATCACCTCTCTCTTACCAATGTCTGTTTATCTCTAACACTTAGGAAATAAGTAGCTTGAGCTCTCCTGGATAGTTGTTGCAGAGAAACATTCCTGCTATTATTGCAGCAGGCTTCTGTAACAATATATTGCTATTAAACAAGCAACTTATTAACGCTAGCCAAATATTGTATGGTTTATATCCAATACACTTAGAATTAAGAGTGAAACACCAGACCTTCAGCAGAAATTTTTCTTTCTGGTTGTTCATTGCCAGGTCTTCCCTGAAATCTCTGAGAAATAATCAGGAGACCTAGGAGGTCTCTTGAAGGCTGGTTGCATAGTCTGACATTCCTCCCTGAAACACTACAGGCACTTAGGCTGTCTGGCCTTTTACTCAGAAAAGAAAGTGAGGTTGCCAGATACTTGTTCAGAGGGTAACACATCTAATCCTTGGGGAGGTCAAGTAAGGTGAGAAGAAAGGAGGAGATGCATATTGCTAATGCTCTGACAGCTCTGTCAATATAAATTCATTAGTATGTGTAGAACTATCTTAGTTTTCAAAAAGCAGAATAGCACCCAAGTTGCATTCATGAATTTAAGTGTATACTGACTTCACCACAGTAAAAGCAGATGAATCCAGTGCAAATTTTGTGTGAAGTACAGAACTTTTGGAAGTCCAAAATGCTTTCTGCTGACAGTCTTTTAGATCTTGGTAGTATTAGTTGTGGTTTAGTTTTTAATGGCAGTCGACAGAATCGATTCTCAGGTGTGACCAGTAGTGATTCGAATGAACAGAAGGATGGGACAGAGAAAAGTTCCTTGGTGCTACACTCAAAATCTTGCTATAGGCAGAAGAGAAAAACATATATGGAACTAAGAATTTACAGTTAGTCCAGTAAATATTTTAACAGTATAGTTGTCCAAATTATCTGATTAATGTGGAAAAAACACCCCACCATTATTAATAGCTAAATTTAAATTGTTATACCAAAAACATTCTAGAACCTATGCCTTTTCTCTTCATGTTATACCCCCCCCTTCCCAGTGTGCCTCTAGGTCCAACGGGTGACAGTTTAAGTCTTCCTCAGGCAGATGCGATCATATGTGCTATGACAAGACATTGGCCTCCTGAGGTCTTTGCTACACACAGCTTGATGTTCGTGGGAGGGGTGGGTGTCTCCCTCCTCAATTTTTAGGTTCCCTTCTGAAGTTTGACAACTACACAACAGCCTCTCCCAGATGCAGTTGACATTAAGGATGCTGCTGGTCATGCAGGGACTGCCCAGGGCTGTCAAATCCTTCCCCCCCAGTGGCACTCAGAGATGCTAGCTCACATAGCTTTAGCAGTAGTCACTCGGGCACTAGGCAAGCAATGGCAATGGCAAAAAAAATCACATGTACCAGGCTAAAATTCCCGTTTTTGACAGATGGTCTGCTAAACATAGGCTAATTGTTACATGAGTTCAGCAGAGATGTTCCAAACTCTCCTATGACTCAAGGCTTCTTAACAGGACTAAGTAACGATTCCTGAAAGCAATCATTTTTTCCTGTATGGTCTTTTGTTATGATAACACTTAAGGGTCTGAAGGTATGATGATGTATAACCATTGTACAATCACAGAAGCTAGTAGAACACCTAAAATTACAGCCGTAGGGTATAAAACTAACTTCAGGTTTCTGTAGATGTCAGAGACCATAGTCTTACTTGTAAGGTAACGATGTAATTTGTATCTTTACATTGCATGTTTGCCTAGCACTATCTCACTACGTGAGATAGTACGCAGTGATTTCTGAATGTATATGAAGAAAGCTGAATCCTGTATAGATAATGGCACAATGACTGAAGCAATTCCATAACCACATTTTGGTCAAATTCTGATCTCAAAATACTGAAAACTAATATCCTTATATATGTAATGCATGTCTTGAGTAGTTGTTTTTCTGGAATCTGCCTAAAAAGACTGTGAAGCACATCTATCGTTCCATAATCCATCTTCATAAATGCACATTTCTCATCTCAGAAATGCTATAGCTGTAGATCTCCAAAGTTACCTGATTAGCTGTAGTTGAATAATCATGCAAGGTTACGTGTTATAAACATAAGTAACATTTTGATACCCTATCAGCTTAGGGACCCCTGTTTTCTACCGTTTTCTACATGTCTTAAAATATCCCCAGTACAATAAATGAAGGTGCGGTCGTCACAGTCCCAATGTCATAAACTACACTCACAGGTGTGCAATCTGTTGCCATTGGTGATTGTATTGTATGCAATACAATTTTCCATAGGAAGTATTTTTTTTTCTATATGTACGTATCAATGAAAATATGCAGTAAAGAAAACTAAGAGATATGCAGCTTACAGTGTGCATACATTTGGAAGGGATTGCTTATACTATGCTATCCGTGGAAGATAAAATAAGCAAATGTTATTATTAATAGTTATCTTAGTTATCCAGGCTAAAGCACCTCCCTCAGTATGAGTTTTTGAGGATATCCAGGTTAATTAGCTGCATTTCTGTTTCCTGAATACTTATGTTGAAGTACATAGTAATGAAACAATTACTTCATTACCACATAGTAAGAAAATTTACTTTGTATTATTAGATAACTTCAGTAATCCTCCATCTGTTTTTGTTTTGGGAGGTGAAGCACTGGAACAGGTTGCCCAGAGAAGCTGTGGATGCCCCCTCCCTGGCAGTGTTCAAGGCCAGGTTGGATGGGGCTTTGGGCAACCTGATCTAGTGGAGGGTGTCCCTGCCCATGGCAATGGGGTTGGAACTAAGTGATCTTTAAGGTCCCTTCCAACCCAAACCATACTATGATTCTGTGATTCTATAATAATCAGAATATCCTTCTGAATTTGCACAGATCAAAGCCTGTGCCAAGTATTCAATCTTTCTGCATGATATTATCTTCCCAGGCAACATCCAGGCTCTTCCTTTTCCACTTGTCCCTTAGTTCCACCAAGACGGCAGGTCATCCCCAATGATCAGACTGTACTTTGGTTTCTGTAAAGGTGAGGCATAAGCAATTAATTGCCTTTTTGCTTATGACAGTCTTCAGTTAGTGATCTGGTAAGGGGCTTGTTGGAAATATTGTCCCAATACTGCACCTCTTCCCCAGTTTTCTCACGTTGTTTCCGTGTGTGTTTGTGTTAGGTCTGACTGTTTTCTTACTACGCTATTTCCTACCACTGCATATGTGCATGGACTACTTTTCTGCTTCTTTTTACTTTGTCATCCCCCTATTGCCACTTTTACCAAAGAAGAATATTTGAGAGTAAATGCTGACAAAAGTAACAGTTTTTACAGCTTCTGAGTCATACACTTCCATGGATTTTTGTTGGGTTTTTTTCTTGTTTAGTATTATTTAGTGTCCCCTGGATCACTTCTTCCCTCATGTGGGTTACTAGTTCATTCCATGCTGTGCCAGTATCTATAGGCCCTAAAACTAAATGAGTTTTTGTGTCTAGGACATCCACTACAGCTCTTTAAATGCACCCTGGTCCTAATTCAAGGCTTGTCCATCTCTACTGTGCACAAAACTTTGAACAGAGCCTGGCAACTTTTTCTGCTTCTAATATATCTCTGCTTTCTTTTGGCTTGTGATCATCCAGATGATACAATCTTGCAAATTCTGGTCTTCCTTTTAAACTGTAATATATCTACTCATAGTAGGCAGTTGCCACTGCAGGAACTGACTGATTTGCAAGAATCTGTACCTCAAAGACATAGTTCCTGCTCAAAATGCCATTCCCTCAGCTCAGCCATTTCTTCTAAAAAGGAGAGGAGGGTGGATGTTTCTAGAAGCAGGGTGGGCGTGTCTAGTAAGGAGTTGGATTTGGTTTTCTCCTTCCTTGATTCCCCTGCCAGTCTACCTGATTTTGTCCTTTACAGATAAGCTATAATAAAAAAAAAATCTGTGCTCAGCTGGGTTATGAGAAAGGAGCAGAGACAGAGATCTCTGATCACCTAGGACTATGATCAGAGGTCTTTAAAAGAAGTATCAGAAAACTGGGCTTCTATCCAGTGTCCACCTATCATCAGCTTGCTCAGGCTTCCATCTATTTTCTCCTCTTTCTCTCAGATTTTCAGCAAACTGTCACCTTCCACCATAAAGACTGCCACTTACCCAGGCAAGGTTTGCCTGGAGTGAGTTGCAGCCAGACCATAGAGCAATGTAACTCCTGTTTTCTGCTTTCCTCGGATCCTCAGTGATCCTGAATCATGTGGGCTGCCAAAAATTCATTTGTTTTACTGTAAAGGAGATACCTGCCAGGACACAGGAATGCACACCTGGTCTTCTTTGATGACTGTAGGCTTTTGCCTACAAAAGTTTTTGCAGAGGGTTGGTTGCTCACCAACATACTGGCACGGTTCACAGAAGGGTTTGCCCACATTCTCCATTGATTTCATAGAATCATAGAATCATCTCGGTTGGAAAAGACCTTTAAGATCATCTAGTCCAACCACTAACCTAACCTTGCCATCCCATAACCACTAAACCATGTCCTCAAGTACCTCATCTATCCTTCTTTTAAATACGTCCAGGGATGGGGACTCAACCACCTCCCTGGGCAGACCATTCCAGTGCCTGACAACCCTTTCTGTGAAGAAATTTTTCCTAATGTNGTACTACACCATATACATAACGCTAAGAATTTACTGTTCGTCCAGTAAGTCAAAGTTATCCAATTGATATAGAAAAGCGTCACTTTTCTGACATAATGGTCACCTTTCCTGCGTGCTTCTAGGTCCTGATCTTGGCAGTTTAAGTCTTCCTGATGCAGACGAAAGAAGGGACTTCCTTTGCAACAAGTCATCAGCCCCTGAGGTCTTCATGAAGAGAACAATGACGTTCTTGTTGGGGAGTTGTAATTCCTCAGTCTTGGGTACGTGTGGTTTTATTTTTAAACCTATTCCTTACACCATCTGCCTCCCTCTATTGATTCCCAGCTAGTTTGAATATTTTACAATATCTTTACTCCGGAGCTCTCAGCATATATCTGCCATCTTCTGCAATTTTATTCCACTATTATACAAACGTTAACTCTACTAAAATCAGTAGTTTCAGCAATGTAAAACTATAATTCCTTAGTGGAGAATCCAGGAGACAGGTTAGAGAGCAGTGATTGATTTTTCAAATTCACAGTAGTTTTGCTGAAATACGTAGTCAGCAGACCTGTATAAAATTGGAGGTCATTTCATCATTAAGTTCAAATTTGTCACTTAGCTACTTGAGTAAAGCATCTATGAATGGAAGACATCATATAATGGAAGACATATATAATGTTGCAGTACAAAGGCCCATTTTACAGTCTGCCTGCAATTCAGTCATTTGTCAATATAGAATATAAAAAACTTGAGTCCAGGATCTCTTCCAATTTGTTCCATTTTTGCAGAATTTGCCAAATTTATGTTAAAATTCTGACCCATTATGAAAAGCCTAACATCCATGACTGTCGGAGCCATGAGCAAATCAGCTGATTGTGTGCTTCTCTTACATTAACCAACTATTCTTAGATAAGTATGCTGTAGAAATACTTAAGTATTCAAAATGCTCTGTCCTGGTAAAAAATGACAAATATTTTTGTCTTGTTATATTCCAGCTCTTTTTCCTCAAAGAATCTGAAATATGAATAATTGTGGTAGGATAAATGACAATACAGGGATGAGTAGGCATACTGAATCTCTGGAACTCATCTGCCATTTACTTTGTGTCATCACTGACTCTCATAACACAGTGTTCTAGGCAAAATTATTGTTATATGTATATATTTTTGCCTTAATATCAACTTTCTATAAATTTAACATTTTTTTTTTGTCAGTGATAGAGTTCACTGTTTCTGGTCAGTCAGATCAGTAGTAGTCAAATACTTAATACACTATAAAATGCCATGTTAATACACTATAAAGAAGGAATCCTTTCAAAAGTCTTTCATGTCTTACCTCCATTAAAACTTATTCACACAAACCATACTAAATCCTCTCCTGACTTATTTCTGTTGGTCATTATCTGGCTCTTGTACTGTTTGCAGTAAAGGCATTAATTTATGCAAGTGAAGATATTTCATTTATAAGATCATTGTCCAAATTGTTAGACTTATTTGTTCTATTTTCTCCTTCTGCTGTTTCAGTTGCACAGTTAAAATACTTAGTTGCTCTTACAGTTCATGATTTATCTGTTGCTTCTTGACCTATTCACTCCTTCAGTTGTCTCCTCAGTAACTCCTATGTTGTCATCTGTTTCACCATGTGCTCAAGAAAAACTCACAAAGGTTTCCATCCTGGGAGCTGAGTCATTCTCTAAATCAGGACCATCATCCTCTGAATGCAAAATCTTCCTGTGCAGAACTTAAGGGCAAGTATTACCTATGTGATTTTACATAGGATATCTTAGCTTCTCTTACTTTAATTTACTTGTGTGTCTGGCTGAAAAGCACATAACTTAGCAGTATCCACCAAAATTTTCTATGTATTCATATCATATGTGTTATATAATGCCAAAAAATTCATTATCCTTCTCAGTTCTGTATTCTATTTCCTTCCTTTTTTAATCGTCATTTCAAAACATACTCACATCTTCACTGGTTTGTTTTTTGTACATACATCTAATTTCTGTGAGCTGTGACTGCTTACCTGTCATCCAGGAAACCTCCAGTGCTCAAGAAACATAACCTCCTGTACAATCAAATTGTTATTCCAATCATACCATTAAAAGACACTCATGGTGAATATCAATCTGGCTTAAGTAATCTGATATACCTAACATTTAAAAGGGCTGACTAATGATGACATCCTGAAAGTGAGGAAAAAGCAAGACCGACTGTTTATTTCTTATCCTTTTCTTAGCACTATCAAATACCACACACATTCTTTGTATTTTTAAATGAACAGACTTGCTTTTAATCTTGTCTCCATGCTTGCCAAAAATGTATACTCTGGTAGGTTGAAACCACTCTAACAGTACCTACAAGTTATTAACACTGTGACTTTTCTTGTTTATGTACAAATTACTGGGTTACTTACAGCTCTGAATAAGATGTACATGAATGCTTCTGAAGAACTCTGAGTTGTATTACATTGCTTGAAATAAAACCTGCCAGCTGATTTCTCCAGTATAATTCTTTCCATGTTTTAGGAATTTTCATGCTAGCTGTCGTTTTATAGACACTGCCTTTCTTAAATTTGTAATCTTCCAATTTTTAGGGTTTTTTCCTTCCTTTATTTGCTTGCATATGTATTTTCTCCCTATCACTTGTCCAGCTCTTTTTTTGTTTTAATGTGGTGGGTTTTTTCCTTCTGTTTTTACAGTAAGTCATGTGGCATTGCTATCCTTAAGGAATTTAAAGTTACACGGAAGAAAACTGAGCCCCATGCCTATGGATGAGATAGGCGTTATAGCTTCTCTGTGATCTCATTGCATGTTGGTAAAGAGACAGGACTGTGGAATATGTGATACAAGTGTCATCAAAATACTTCCCTGGTTTTGTAAGGAGTTGCACAAGGAGTCATTCCTTTTCTGTAAAATGAGGCATGGGTATTCGTAACAGTAAAAAAAACCCCAACACTGCCAACAACAGAAAAATAAATGTTATGTGTTGTTTTTTGTTTTTCTAATTTCCTTTCTATAGAATGAAACATGGATATTTGTATTTTTTTTTAAAAAAAGCCAACAATAAGAAAAACTATCATCAGTTGTCTACTGTTTTTCTTAAGTCTAGAAATGTTTTGCAAATTTAATTTAAATCATTACTCAGATGTCTTGCCCCGGTTTTTCATCTTTAGAATAAACTGAAGTGTTTCAGCTTTTAGCATCTGTCCTGCTTGTTCATATGATTTCATTTGTGTGTTGAGGACCAATTTTTCATAATCAAGACCTCTTTCAATGCTGACACAATGGTGGGGAACTGAGGTGGGTTCTGTTGTATTTCTGTGGTAAATTACATTTTATAACCTATTCAATACCCAGAAACATGAAAACAAGCCTATTTATAAATTTGAATCAGGTACATTGTGCCTTTCAGGTTAATGTATTTTATGTACTGCTTTGAGTGCAAGTTTGCATATTAACTGAAAGGTCTGATTAATTTTCTTCATTCTTTTCAAAAAAGTCTTTTGCATTGTATATTAGCACTATTAGTAAAAAGTATAAAAACTTCTCTGTTAACTTTCCATTATGTTAGAGAAGATTCAACAAAGCCTTTAATTTCTTTTGTCTTACATTGTAAACCTAGATGGTTAAGAAAAAATCTCCTTCCAAGAATATAGTATGTGCGTGTAAATATAACACTGTCATTCATAGTTAGAGATAATGTGCAGAGGTTATAGCTGTGTGAGCTATTTAAAAATCAAAAGCAGCACAGTCAGAATGTAGTCATGTTTGGAGGAGTAGCACATAAAAGTTATCCTTGAAGAACATATCCTTCTAAAGGGTAACCAAATATAATTATTTCATGTGGTGCTGTATAATTGAGATGACTTGGAATTCCCCCTCTTGTAACACTTTTGATCTAGCTGTTAAGTTTGACAGGGTAAGGTTAAATCTCCTTCTCCTATCACGGGTTAGGAAATGCTTGTAGTGCTAAGAATAGCTCATTAAAGGTGGATGGAAAGTCTCCTTTTCCAATGTACATATTGATTACCATAACAGTGAATTTATCTTTGCTGACATACCTTGCTGCTGTATCAATGAAAACTGAGTTTCTTGTTGATTAAAACTGTCACTTGCCTGGAATAACTAGGTCCAGTGAAGTAAAAACAGGGAAAGTGGAGCAAGATTTTGTAAAAATAGTCCTGTTCTAAGCAAAACAGCACCTGTTTCTTTTTAGAGAGAATTTGAATTGAACATGGGACTTTTTTGAGTTGATAAACTCAGATGATCTGATCCACAGTTGTTCTAGACCTCACATGACCCTCTGCTGACTTACTTGCTTTACAGCAATATCACTGATGGCAGAAAAGACATTAGTAAGTAAACTTACCAATGTGCTTGAACCTTAAAACTTTAGGTGAGCAGTGCCATCTGGACATCTGTGGCCTGAAGGCAGAGAGAAAACACTCCTTTCCTCCTACAATACACATGGAAAACTCTTGGTAAGGAAGAAAGGCTAGAGAGCATGTACATCACCAGATATATGTCTCTCTTTCCACAGGAGCACCCTTACTATTTCCTATATTCCCTGCCCCAGCACAGAGAGAAACAATGCATAACCACAGTTTAAGATGTGTTCTACAGTCCCTTCTTCTGTTCAATCTAAAATAATTTTTTCACCCATCTCCCAGAGTGCAGTGCACTGCAAGTAAAATATATCCTTAAGAAATTAGTAATACATGCAGCCTTACTTGACTTTCCTTTCAGCTGCTGAAATAAGATACTCATTTTCTCTAAAGTGTACGTAGATTGATGTCTAGAGTTTATGAACTGCCAAATGTGTGACTTCTGGATCACTGCCAGAGTTGCAAGGCAAAGAAGAAGCTGCCCAGCACTGGATAGCAATGGTGCTTGTCTAAAATCCAGTTAAGGATCCACTGTTCCTAGTAAGAAGTACAATCCGTCTGTAGACTTTTTCCAATAAAACAGACATCTCCAGGTCATCATCATTACGAAGTGACAAGTACAGAAGAAAGATTTCAGTATACCTTCAAAGTAATAGGTACTAGGGAGGAAATGCTAAATAAATGATCTCAGCATAATTAGGAAGAAGAAGATTAGCTAAGGAGTCTGATACTCAAAGAAAATGGCTAGCACTGCTACCGCAGTGGTGAAATAAAAAGTAGTAGATAATTTAGAATTTATTTTCATGCTTTTAATAAAAATTTGCAGTATCTTATTAGAACTTGGCCAATTTTTCAACAAAAAGCTAACTGAAAATATGACATAATTGTTGAAATACTTAACTGTGACCCACTCTGGTATTGAAGGGAAATACGAAACATTGATTCTTTTAGAAACTTCTCCAGTTACTGAAAATCTTTTTTATTAATTCAAAATCTTGTTTATGCAATATTTTTAGTCTGTAGATAATCCACAGATAATCTAGGACTAGCATTCAGATCAGGATATTTGAGTTCTTTTGACTTGTTTTGACTGAACTTGCATGATATTCCTGTTAGCTGTGGATACTTACCGTGTTGCTGGTGCTAGATATTTTGGCATGGCTAGTTTCAAATACTGTTTTGAGGAATTTTTCTCAGACAGTCATTTAAAATGTGTTGTTTCTATAAGGTTGTGATCATCGAAACCCCAAAGGAACAGCAAATTACTGAGCATGTTCTTTTACAGATTTGACCAAATATTCCCAGAAATATTTTTCAGCATTCACTGACAGGCAGAGAGCAGTGCCTTTATAACCAGTAGTGCTGTCTCCCATGGGACGACAACAGCCGCT
This sequence comes from Aramus guarauna, assembly GCA_013400195.1. NCBI lineage: Eukaryota > Metazoa > Chordata > Aves > Gruiformes > Aramidae > Aramus > Aramus guarauna. The sequence goes on from VXBL01007443.1 coordinate 236,583, forward strand.
GGACCTTGCGTCTACCTAATCTCTTCAGTGCACAGTCTTCCTGAGTGACAGGGCTCTGTCCGTGTCTTACCATAGCAGAACTCCCCCGAGACGCTCTCCTTTAAATCTAATGAGCCTACAGCATCCCATAGTCTTTATTTCTGCATTTAAATCTCCTTCTCAGAAGTGCATCCCTTAAATGGCTGGATTTTGGTACATCTGATTCTTCTTAGTTTGAATATCCTACAGCTACCGCTTTTTGTCTGAGCCCCAAAGAGGCATCTCTCTGTTTCTAACCTTATTAACGCGGTAAGCCAAATGAAGATTCCCTTCTGCATGACGCTTCTCCCTGGGTAGCAGACCAGCATGCAGTGACTTGCCACCTCTCCTAGAACTGTTTTACAGAAAACGACAAAATGTTTCTCCATCCGTATCTTGCTCTAAAGCTTATCTGCTCCAATAACGTGAAGTAAGTCGACTTGCTGCTGGTATGCTGAGCAGTATTGCCAGTGTCACAGGTCCTCCGCTTGGCACCCGTTCTTGTGTTTTTCACTGCTGCTCTGGAGATGCTAGCCACCTAGCTGCCTCCTGGCCTGGGTTAGCCCCGAGTTTTGGTTGTAAAGCTTAAAAACGGGAAAGCAGGGCTGTAACCTGGAGACAGGCAAAGTAGGTCATTCCTCAGTTAAAAATGTCACCATTTTTTTTCATAACTCTTGATATATTCTTGGAAATATCGCTAATCACACTCTAGTTCCTTGCTTCCTTGATTCTTTGATTAATTTCAAGCAAATTCATCATGAAAATATCAAGCAGTTAAACTGAGATATGAGTAATATTCACGATGCAGATACCACCCCAAATTCTAATAAAGTCCGAGGCACGCACCCTGCTGGTTAGCTTTCACGCAGCGTAAGGAAGGATCAAATTATGACTCTTTACAGAGAAACCTAAGGCTGTTTATTTTAACTACTACGTTAACTAAACATGATAGTTTTTATTGGGATGATTCTTGACAGCATTACAGATGGAAAAAAAAGGAATTTTTTTGGAGGGCCTGATCCTTTCGCCACCCCAGGCAGCCAGCTTATGTTCCTCGCTTCTCAGAGAAACATCGGGGGGAGGAGGGGTGTCAGTCTGAGGCCTCAGAAGAGTTCTCAAGGCACAGCTCACAGATAAGCCAGTTTACTGTAGTTCATTTACTAATCATCTACTGCATGCCGCTCCACAGTATTATATTCATCCTTCTCACCCTCAGGACTTTTCTTTTTCTTTTTTTTTTTTTAAACCTGCTGTACCTAAAGGCATGTTACAGACCTTATTTAATCCTGAACAGCAAGGATGTTAATTGGGTTGAAAATGGTAATGATGCATCTAATTCTGTCTTACTTGCGGTGCACTCAGGTGTCCTCAGAGCAGGAAGACCATCTACATCCCAGAACAGAGGCTTGGACTTGTATTTTTCTGTGTTGCACCCAGCTCCTCCCTTGACCAATTATCAGTGGCACATTACAGTGAATCAAATATGAATCCCACAATATTTCTCCTCATTCTGTTTCTGAGTAAGAGCAGGTATATGCTTGAGACTTTTTTGATATTTATTTCCTCATTTAAAGCATAATTAGCTCCATGAAAAGGAAGGGGATTAGCCACCTCCACTTTAGCCGAGACCTCTATCACCTTTACATTACAGGCTTCTATTTGGTTCTTCAGCTTTTTCAATTACCAGTCAAGGAGGGTTTTAAGTCTGCAGTGTAATAATACTTGCAATTACTAGTAAATAGCATTTTACAGAACTACTCTGTCCTTACCACATCCTTTTCACGCAGCCAAATAAATGTTATCATCCTCATTTTACAAACACATTGATTAAGTGACTTGCCTAAAGGCCACACATCAATTTCAATGTCAGTGCCAGGATTAGCACATAGAAACTTCTGCATTGCAGTCACAGAAAAAAAGTGATTATCAAGTCCACGCCCGCTCAGAAACAAGCAATCACTTCTCAGATGTGTAGTCCAGATAGAATTTACCCACTTCACATCCCCCATATGCCTTCGTGCTTTGTCGACCTGTTAAGTTGCTGCTTGATGATGGCTCAGAATGGTTCCCAGTATGTCTCTAACATGGGAGGCTTTCTGTCTACCTCCTGGTTTCAACCCAAGGGCAGGAAAGCACTGCCTGGAGAACCTGTGGAACTCCCACGTGGATGGCTGAGCTTGTGGAGGCAGAGGGCGAGGGAAGGAAGAAGACCTTGTGCTGCTCTCCAAAAGGCAATGTGAAGATGAGCAATGATCTGAAGAAGCAGCAGGGGCAGGATTAGGAAGAAATTAGGAAGATCTTCCACCATATAAAGAGATTATTTTTTTTTACCTCTTCAACCAAGCACATTTTCATTTTTTAGGTTGTGTACAACAGGTACAATTCTCTTTTCTATTGCTGCTGTAGCTACTGCTTGGAAATTGTGGTAGTTGCGTTGGTAACATTGGACGTTGAGTCTTCAGCTCTAAAATGTAGTGGCATCTCTAGTCCTTGGTCTGTTGAACTATTGAGTAAATTGCTCCAATTTAAAGCTCCTGCTTTTAAATTTGGAAGGAATTTTGGACTTGATCTCCATTGTCTGGTTTGGACAGATAGATTGTGTCTGTGTTCATCTCCTAGCTGACTGATGAGCAACACAGACCTTACTGCGTGTGTATGCTATGTATGACAAATGAAAGTATAACAAGTAACATCATAGCATGCAAAAATTTGTTAAACATTACTGAGTTTCTGGCATTAAAAACCTGCTCTGTTAACGGGCAGTTATTCCAAAGGAAGAAATATGATGGTGCTGTATTTGTTTCCCCTCCAGAACAAGTCTTCCCTACATGAAAAAACAAACAAAACAGAGAAACTCAGGACAACACTTTTAACAGCTAATTAAGGCCATCCACATGTAAGGGTGGCAATGTTTGGTTCTGATTTAGGTACAGTTCACAAGATCTTTCTGGCTCAACTTCTAAATGTGACAGAAAATCAAAATAATCGTAAGTCTTTTGAACCGCAACTGTATAGTTCGTCAGCAGATTCACAAATCTGTCATTAAAGCCCACAGTATCATTTGCCAACACCTGAATTTGACCTAGTCATTGAAGCTGATGCTGTGCCAATGTCTGAAAGCAGATACACTGAAAAATTGTCCAGCATTTATGATAGAAGCTGGTATTTCAGACCAGACTCTCAGGCGATGAATTATATTCTTAATAAGCATGCATGACAAAGTTAAATTTAGAAGTAGCATTTGAAATAGTTGCCAAGTTTTTAATTGAAGGTCATTTGTACTTTTTTTTTTTCTTTTTTAACCCATGCACGTGTAGACACTCACAGGAAATGTCTTACCTTCAAAATACCTCAAACGTTAGCCACATTAATTATATATTTGCCTTTTTTTCTGTTTTTTTAAAAGATTATTTCTTGCATAAAACTAACCTCATTCAATTTACTGCTTGTGAGTCACCTGTAGATTGCAGTATCAGAATTATTCAATAGGTTTATGCCTGTCAGAATTTTATATTAGCTCCATTATTCATTAACAGCAAAAAAATAAAGCATCTTTCTAAACGAATGCTTAAGCGTATGTGTTTTCTTGGCACTTCATTGGCTTGGTCTTCTGTGCAACTCTAGTCCTTACTCTTCCACCTCAAAATCATTAAGGTGTCATATACAGAAGTGGCAAGTTTAGCTGCATTAAACTGTGATAGAGAGTTAATCTTACCTAGTGAAAAAGCAAAACATGGCTGGATGGCCATAGATGTGATTATGTGTTCTGAAGCCTGATAAATATTGTATCACACCACAATTTAAGATGCTCAAGGGCTTCACAATCTTAATTGCATTTTAATGATGGCAGCTCTGTTCAATTATGTACTCTGGCTTCTTCAAAAAAAAAAGCACTTCAGTCTTCAAAATGATATTGTGGTACATCTCACCTGCAGGGCTGATGCAGTATTTGGGGTATGCCCTGTTATCTTCAGTTGCAGTTTTGGGTGCTAATAAATGCAAACCAAAGGCTTCTGCATCGGGGGGAGGGGGACACACACACCAAAAAAAAACCCAAACAAACATAAACAACTGAATGTACAACCAAGAATAAAACAAGAGCAAGTGATAAGAAAGACAATAAAATAATGGAAGACAGTGTTTGCATAAAAATGACATTTTGTTTTCTTCTCTTTAGCTTGCATGTTCTGCAGAGCAGGTAGCATCTAGTGTTCTCTGAGGTGCGTTACACTCCACAGCAGGAACCTCATTTGTGGTTGATCTTTGGGTAATACCACAAACATGACTGTTGAAGTTTTCTTAGAGTTCTTTCTGTTTTGTAATTTATTTTACTGAGCTGCTCATAAACTCTCTACTACCTCCTTGCTAAAAGAAATTAATGATTTTGACCAGACACTTGGATTCCAATCTACTGAAGCACTTGGACGCATGCCTGTGCCCATCCTCTGAAACTTTTAACAATCTCATTGCCTTTGATGAAACTTCTGATGTGTTTGGAGTCACAGGCATGCTTTAGTCTTTCACTGGATTGCAACATTAGCCATTTTTCCTTTCTTTGCATTTATTTCTAAGACTTAGCTTCTTAAAAATGTACTGGGTTGATGATACTTCAGCATTTTACCATGGTTTTTGGCTCAGTTTTCTTGCTCAAATGTTCGCTGATAACTCATCTCTCTCATTCACTTCCAGAATCCACTCATGATTTTAATAAATATCTCAAGTCAGAGTGTATAATGAAATGAAATATTCAGCTGTGCTTTCAAAAGAAGTTAAAATTACCTAGTGAATGTAGAGTCTGGTGTAGAAAGCCTTATTTTCACACTCAGAAGCCCTTACCAACAAAAGTATTTGTGTTTGCCCAGAAACGCAGTTTGTGCAGGAACTACGGCTGAAATTCTCTTTGCCTCTCATGTGCAAGAAGTCAGGCTAGCTGATCAAAACTCTCCCTTGTGGCCTTAAAAATCTCTGATATATTTTGAAGCTTGTGATTTCAGCATCAGATCAATGCTATGTTATCTTTGTTTCAAAAGAACAATCCTCTGTGATCATTACTGCTGCATTAGCTGATCATTTTAAATTAACATAACACAAAACAATATCAAAAAAATCAATTCATATTCTTACTTCGAGTTCTATTTTGAAATATGGAAAAAGTGGAGTCAGAAAATAGGTTTTCATGTGAAGAAGTTGCCTGATACTTTCCAACCAGCTCCTCCATTATCTCATGGTGCTTTTCAAATAAATGATTTCATGTAACTCACAACTTCTAAAGGGATTTGAAGGTTATTGCATTCCATTCATTTCCAAGTAGATTGGATACTAAAAATAAAAAGTAATGACTCAGAGCTTACCTTTCCTGACTCTGGAGCTGAAATGGTAAATATTTAATACGGGAAACTCTTTCCCAAAGTTTTCTTCTTCTTTGTCTGTAATAAAAAGCAAAAAGAATTTCTGAGCACATAGCTGTCCTGGTACCATACTCATGGATAAGCATGTTTCCATGGTATAGATGCACAATCCCTATCCTGCAAAAACACAAAGATTCTTATTGATGGTAATACCCCAATGAAGACAGTGAGAATGTAATTGAAGAGCTACTGTTCACTGTTGAAAAAAATCAGCTAGGTATAAAATCTTTCACTTCATCCAATGCAGTGGCTGAATAGACTGAAAAAAAAAAATTTGTCCATATAGTTTACTAAGTGTCTTGATATCACTGGAACATCTGCAAATGGGATATATGTGTTATATAGATAACAGTATACATTTAAAAATATATATTGTATATGTATGCATATATGTATATAAGAATTATTCACATACTCTTGAGAGTAGTGGCCATGGTACAGTGTTTGTACTTTAGCCCACTTTTCAAGCAAGGGAGAATACAAAGGCATAAGGCTGACAATCTTCGTTCTTTCTTTGCACGGTCTGAATAGCTAAATATAACTTGTTTCTAATTCTGATTGTTAAAAGACATTTACCTAGAAGAAAAACATATTAGAAGGAAACAGATGATGCTTTGTGCATAACCAAGTGAACAAAAGAATCTTTTTACCAGGAGCCATCATCCCAAGGAGATGCTGTAGCACCTTTGGAAAATACCTCTCGGAATAGCACAATGTATTTGGCTCAAGGTAAGAGATAAATAAGGGTGTGCCAGCAGGGAGAGAAGTACCAATACGGAGTACGAGGGAGCAAGCACGAATAAAAATGCTGGATCTTCTAGCTCCCTCTCCCATCATCTTCCCCTACTGTCAGATCCACACAGGCCCTGGCTCAGATCCTTGGTCTCCGTCTGAGTGCTTTTAACAACTTTTTTTTTTCTTAAGATGGGAAAATCCTATTTTGTAAAAACTAGCTGGCATAGAAACAGTAAGAAAAAGTCTCCACAAATCTTTATTGATCCTAACAACTCCCTGCCAAAAGCAAATGCACATACCATAAGCGCTGGAAGTCTGACGGAGTCCTTAAAATTACTTATGTGTAGGAAATAGCAAAGGTATTCTCTGGGCATTGCCTCTCCATTAGGAGATAATATGAGCTGGGTTGGGGGTAATCTCAATTCAACAGCCCGGTCCAGGGCTCAGATGACCTACCCTACTTCTTACCTGGCCTGGCCTTCCCACAGCAACAGCCACGGAGGAGCGCGGGCAGGGAAGGTGCCCTCAGCTTGCTCCACAAGTGCACGCAGCTCAGAAGCCACACGCTGCTCACCCTGCGGTAATCCAGCTTGCTGTTCTCCACAAAAGCAAGCAAACCAGAGCATACCCTGAAAATCCTCACTGAAAGTTAAACTGATTTTTCCTTCTGCTCCATGACTACTGCAGGAGGACATTATCATCCTCCTTTTGGTCTGCAAAGTACAAAAAAATGCTTCCTGCTAGTAGCTTTAAAACAGAGATGTCCATCTTTCAAAAGCCAGCTGACAGAGTATGTCAGAAGCAAAAGACACAGCATTGTCCACAAATGGCCACTGTGTTGCATACTGAAGATAGCTTTAAATTACCTCATATGGCTACTGCTGTCTGAACTGCTAAAGGTGTCATGAAGATCAACGTGGTGCAAAACTCACCTTGGCTTCTGGTGTGACACCCAGAGCTAGCTAATGCTGAGCTCCTGAAGGTAAATTGCCAGAGTTACCTACGCTAAAGCTGTCTTAAGAACATCTGCAGTCACCTGCAGTTCATATATCTTAGAGATATGGATGATGCAACTGCTCTTCTTCAGATTTTTTTTTCCTTTTTTCTTCAAGTGTAATGGAACTGGGATTGTAATGATCAGCTCTAGTTCAGACCCGTTCTAAGGAGGTAGAATTGCATCCAGGATTAGATTTTAGTTTAAATTCTACAACAAGTATAAAAGACGACCCATGAAGTTCACAGGGGGATCTGGATTTCCTCAAAGTTCACAAATATTCAAATCCTTTGGTTTGAGACTATTTCTAGTTTAAAACTAATGGTGGTACTTACAAAATTCTTGTAGCTGAAAAACGCAATTTCTCTATAACTTGCACTACAAACTTTCTTTACTTTTAGCTTTCCAAACATTGTTAAGGTGAAACAGACATGAATAAACCCATCATAAAAAGACAGCATGAATTTTTTTCCTAAAAATAAATTTCTACCACAAGCCTCAGGATGCTTTGGGAGGGCTGTGTGGATGAAAGCTGCTATTTTTAATTAGCTGGCTGTTTCTGCCTAAGCACGGTAGAAAAAGATGTTTAAATACTTTACTTTTCTGGTATGTATTTCTCCACGTTTGGGGGAGGACAAGAGGAAGCTTGGAGAGTGGTAGAAGGACCCAAGTGGAGCAGTCTTAATGGCGCAGTTATAGCTTCATTTTATCCTCCAAATGGTGACAACCTAGGTTATATCTGTTGGATCTGTATGCCTCGGCTAGGAATCTAACATTGAATTTCTTTAATCTCTCCCAAGACAGAGTAACGATGTTACCAAATCCTTTCAAACCTTGTGAACTACTCACAACAATATTATCAGTGTTATTACTTTTACTCTTCCTTGCAAAAATGGGTAATTCGGGAGTCCAGGCATGAAGACCAAAGTGTCAGAGGTACCCAGAGGTACTGCTATCTATTTCCTTCTGCGGGCTCAATAGTTGCTCCCTGAGCTGAATAAAAGACTGGCCCTTGTATTCCCTCATGGAAAATTTCCATGGCGCTAATTAAATAGTGTGCATGGCTCCAGGTTACAAGTCATATATCACTTACACTCTATTGTTGTTGACTGTAATTTTTATTGTTTAGCTATCTGTTTGAAATTGCGTATGTGTAAGATAAATGCAACAATTTTCAGAAGACTCTTCTGGATCAGCAGCATACTTACCACTTACGTCTTCAGGTAAGTAATACTATGCCCCATTATGTCCATGTGCAAAATGAGAGAAAAAAATGTGAAATAACTTATGAAATTGCCCAGCAAATCAGCTGCAGGAGGAGGAGGGAACCCAACCCCTCCTCCCTCCCAGCAGTGCCCCACTTGCCCCCTCTCCTGGGCCAACTTGCACACAAGTTTGGTGACTGCATGCTTGCTGAAGTACGTTTGTTTGTATGGTTTTGTCAGGAACTTAATTTCACAACATCGCGTGCTACCAACACAAGTGTGTCATTGCAATTTAGCATGCATTTTGCTGGTGTGTTCTATGTCTCATTAAAGTCTCATCTCCTTAGCCATTACCATATGCTACTCATCTGCAGCAAAGCTCTTAAACCTAATGAAAAAGGTGTAATCACAAATGAAAAAGCAACTGTCGACAGCAACCTACAGATATTCAAGTTCCACGACATCACTGAAAGAAACAATATTGCAAGAGTGGTCCTTTTCAAATTTCTAGCATCATCGTCAGACAGGAAATGGATGCTCTTCAGTCATTCCTGAGCTGCTCCGTGCCATTACGGCATTCTCAGATGGTGAGACAATGCCATGTCAACGTATAGGGGAAAGATCAATTTCTAACTTTTTTTTCAACTGAGAAGAAAGTTTCAAATTATTGATACACTGCGCTGGACACTTTATGTTTTCAAAAATACTAATTTAAAAGTTAAAATATTCTGAAAACATTTTGAGAATATTAAGCCTTTTTCTTTAACCTGCTGATAGCTTTTCTTTCCCCCAGATTTTGATCGGGTTTGTTTTGATTCATGGTGGGAATTTTAGCTTCTTTCCTGGCACTAGGAAAACACATAGATATGCTTTTAAGAATGATACTTTTTAATGAAAAATATTCATTATAAAACAAAAATAAAAGAGTTAGTGGTGATCGACAGTAGAAAAAGAGCTTAATCAGGTTCTGTCCTCGGACACGTGAAGATAATTACCACAAATCAATGTGAAACGCAGCTGGATGAGGTAACAAACCAAGTTTAGAAACAGGACCAGAGGGACAGGCTCTAGCTGCTCAGTATTGCTGCTGGTTCTGTAATTCCTAAAGTTAGACGGAGACACCAGTCCTGAAAGGAGCTCTGCATGCATACAGCCCTGTCTCCAAGGCAGAGATGTCACCGATACCTAAAAACCTCTCTCTGAGCACGTGGGGGTCCACTCCCAAGCACCCGGCTGGAGGACACAGACCTGAGGCGTGCCGGGGGCGATGCAGAGGGGAGCCGTGGCCGGGCAGTGCCCCCCGGGGCTGGGGGCACCATGGCCAGAAAGTCTTAGAAAGGCGGTGACGGGGCTGGGGAGGCTGGGAGCACCTGGTCCAGGGAAGAGCTGCGCAAGGCTGTGAGCAAGCGGGATGCTCTTCGCCCACGGTTGCATTCCCCACCTGTGGGAAATAAACCCAAGCGCAGTGTTTTCATAGGCAGCGTTTGGCACAGGTAGATTGGCAGCCCCTGTTTCTCCCAGGTACGTGAATGCCCGTCACCCCGCTGATAGGGGCACTGGTTTGAGACCCCACGGTGCCCACAGCCAGCTAACCCAAAAGGCAAATTTTTGTGGGTCGCTATCGACTGGGAGGTCCAATAAAACAAAGGTAACTTTTACCCCTTCAGTATTAACAGCAGTTTATTGTAGACAGGTATCTTGACTCCAGTCCATCTCTAATTAAATCTAAATTAAATTTCAGCAAGCAGAATTACTAGGGCCTAGTTTTTAGACTCTGTGATAAATCCTGCTTCCTGATGCTAACTAGCTGTTTGCTAAAGAAAAAGATCCACTAAAGAATAAATAATTTTGTCCTTTCTTGGTATGTTTGCTCATGTCACAAGAATTAAGCTAGTAGGTTTCTTTGGACAGGCAGTATAATGCACATTTATATTTATGCACACGTTTTAATTGTACAGACCATAAAATATCTTTGGAACTAAATCAGAGTTCTTGAAATGAGAAAATAGCCATATATTCAAATTCTAATCTTTTCTATGTTTCTTTGGTGGGCACCTTCTTTAAAACACTCTCTTTTCATAGATCTTCCTCTATCGAAGCTCTATAAATGTGCTAATGGTTGCTTTACTAATGGTTGCCTTGGTCTCACTGAAGTTTTTTCTTTTTTCTGTGAGTATACTCTTTCTTATGCATGCCCTCCATCTGGAAATAAATTGCGCTGAATTAGATAGACCTTTTTAAAAGTGCACAACTTAATGTTAAGTTTTAATTAAGCAATCTTTTTCATTCATTATTTTTCTCCTAAGAGGCTCTAAATCTTAGTCTGTTACTGCCTGAATATAGATTACTGCCTTATTTTATCTTTATATTTATGTATTCACTTTGAACAAACTTAGAAGAAGCTGAAAAAGTTTTTGAGGATCACACATAAATTGTTTTTCATGTGCTTTTTGCCTTCCATCTGTAAACATTGAATGAATAACAGTCATTTTGTGAATCAAACCTTGTCATTTTCAGTAACAAAAATGATTACCATTTCATTAATCATTGACAACAAATTGTGGAAACAAAATGACTGTATTCTTATGAAAATACCACTTTCTCTGTAAAATTTAGATGACGACTGATAATTTTATATGCCTCAGTTTCTGAATGCCCAACTTAAAGTTGAAAGGCCCAGAATACCAGATGGAAAACAAGATTTTCTAGATACGGTCAATGGATCAGTCTAATTTGTGCAACGTGTGGGGTTGAGGTGTATGATGACACTTTCAGTCCCTGCGACAATAAAAGGTCACTTCCATGCCTTGCTTATAATTCCCAGTCTTCCTTACAGCCTGCCTAAAGCCTCCGCCTGCGCTTTGTCCAGGCTGTCCCAACAGCAGTCTGAAGTCCTTACGTGATGTTGCCTATTAATCATTAGCAGTTACTCTAATATATTTTATAACATAAAATTATCAAGGAATATCTATTCCAGATGTCTACAAAAAGCTTCACGTGCTACATACATACATTCTGACCTAGCAAAGCTATTTCCCATGAATGTTGCTACCTGCAGAAAAGGAGCGAATTAATTCCACACATCTTTTATTATTATTTATAAACTGATTCTTAAACAAAGATGCTTACATCTGCCTCTTGCTCCAGATGGTGCAATTTAGCTGCCTATGCCACTCACGAGTTGGTTTCGGTTTTAAACAAATACTTAACCCAGCAATTGTCTTATCAAGGATTCTCCATTTCTCACAACAGAAACCTAAACTGCATTGCTGCTTTAATTCTCAGAACAGGGAGTTTCCTGTCTCGCAGGTCAAAAGTACAAGGAAAAAAAAATCTTTTTAATATTTCAGTGCAGCAGCCATAGTTGTAAAACTACCTGATACTGTACCCTCCAGTTACTTGCAAAAATTCAGGCAGCAAATTTAATTCAAAATTCTCACGAGGTCTAACAGTGTGCAGACAGTAGGACAGACCTGCAGCAACCTTTTTTTCTTTTTTCCTTTTTTTTTCCTGACACCACTTGATCATTGAGTTTACATTTATGTTCCAGCCCCTAGGACTATCGGTTCCAGCTGACAGCAAATCCCTCAACCCTAGCAACGCTGTGTCCTCGTCCTAAAATCTGCCCAGGAGGTGGCAGTGAGCAGGCTGGAGCTCTCTGTCAGGACAGACGGATGCTGGATGCTGATTTCCTAGTTAAGAACCTTCGTGGGATGGCGCAGCCGCTCCTGGGGAAACTAGAAAAAAGCAATATGTATGGGATGTTCTGTAGGGATGTCAGAGACACAGCACGTATAGTTTGGTGAGGTCCTAGCAAAGTTACGGCCCAGATCTACCCGACTATAGAGATCGTTGGAGGCCATTCACCTGTCTGCTGGCATAGCAAGCAGCAATGACCGAGACATCCCTCTGCTAGGTCATGCTGTAGCTGCAATTTTTTGCTTTCAAGCTTTATTACCGGTAACATATTCTGAAACAATATTATAGTCTAAAGAGTTATAGGAGTTATTTCACTTTGGTTTTGTAAAATCTTATTCTTGCAAAACCAAACTCTTACGCTTATTTTAAAATTTACAATGTTCTTGAGGCTCAAAATAAAATAAATGTGTAGTTTGAGTGAACCCTTTCAGTTCAGTAATACATAGCTAGCTAGATTAAAAACAGAGTAAGTGAATGCTTTCCACATTATTATGTTAAAAATGTTTGGAAATCTCTGATTCAGGAGGCTTGGGGAGGGGAAATTGCTCCTGCTTTTCACTATTTAAATGAAGAAAAGAAAGAAAAACTTATTTTACTTGTGGAGTGATTTTGGAGCTAGAAATAATTTGAAAGTTTAAATGAAAATCACATTTTATTTATGAATTCTGTGTGTTCTCCTTTACTGTCGTTGAGGGTTTGGGCTTTTTTAAAATTGTTTGTTGGGGGGTTGTGTGTGTGTGGTTTTTTTTAATAAGAAAATCATTTGGAGTAGCTTAAACCTGATTTGACTTACTGCTTCTGTACCTAAGCTGATAAGGCCTTTAAATATGAAACTTTCTTTAAAGATGAAAAAAAAAAAAATCACTTTGTTCTCCTGTGTCAAGGAAAAATAGCATAGCAAAGACAGTAGCTACAGCCGTCTAATCTTGTGGGCGTGTGCTGAGCATCCAGAGTCTTTTATCAGAGTGGACATTACCTGGATCTCGATCTGATTTTTTACTGAAGCTACTAACATAGCAGCTCCAAAATGGGAGTAAGTCCAGGAGCAGAACTGGTACCTGGAGAATACGTAAGTAAAAACCATGTCACCATAGGCAACCAGTGAGCAGGAGATTGGGGATCCCATTTTAGACCTAGATTATCAAAACTTAGGTCTGTTCCAAGTAATTTTCCTACAGCTAAGTATCTAACCTGATCTACTGCAGTGCCTTAGCGGAAATGTGATAATTCTTTGGGCTGGTAGTCAGCCACGAATGAGTGCAAGATAAGGGATACCTTAAGAAACTCTCCCTGGTCACCTCTTGGTTACCAGTATTTTCTCTTCTCCTTTTACAGTTGACTGGCTACAGGAATGCACTTTTGGGAATGGAGAACTAGCACCGCTGTGTGTGGCCTCCAGTCTCAGCTGTGGAACGCCAGGGGAAAGGACCCCTTGTCAGCTCAGAGGCTACAGTCAGCTACACACGAGCTCTTCTGCTCCTCTTGCTTGCAAGAGAGGCTTGGGTCTTACTAAGCAGCAAGCCACAGTTTGCAGTGGAAACTGGAGATGCTTGACAAATTCGTTGCTGTGGGTGTCATTTTAAGTTATTGGTATTGGCAGACACCTATGCCCACGTGCCTGGGACACTAAACAGAATATCTAAGCCCAAGTCAAATAGTCTTTGCAAAACCAGCTTAAATTAAAGTCATACTCTGCCTGGGCTTTTTATACAGATAACAGAAAGAAATGCAGGCTGAATTGCTTTCTGGAGGGATATAAGGTATGAGCTGCTTCCTAAGGCTGCCTCTCTCACTGCATAGGCTACGTACAATTCAGAAAACTGGACTCCCAGATTCTGTTCTCGACTAGGCATCTAGACACAGGCTGAATGAATCGTGGCCATGCCTCATGTTGAATTCAGCTTTTAGCAAATAACTGAAAAATATCATACTGTTAACCTTCAGGCATTCCAGAGTCCTTGTTTTCAGGGGGACTTTCATAAATGTGATGTTCCACGATACCCAGTGCAGAATTAAAGGTGGGAAATTCCCACCCTTTTGTGACACTGAAGAGTCACATCACCAAAACTAAACTGCATTTAGCAAAGCTCTGCCCCACTTGGTTTAGTATGTTCACGCAACATCATGTTATCATCATTTGGCAGATACACAGGTTTTATAAGTCTGCTAAGCTATTGCTAAGATGTCAGTTCAGGCTGTTTCCTCTAAATCTCAAAGGTTCATGTACTTAAAACTGAAAATTATGGGGTTTTGACTCTGTGTTTTCCAACACACTTTGACAGTGGGTCCCCACCATTCTTTCTTCTGATGCACTTAGGCCCTTTTTTCAGTCAATGAATTGTGTCTGAAGCTACCATACAGTACCAAAATCTTCCCAGATACAAATAACCAATTATAAAATGCATCTCAGGGTTGAATAAATTCTTGGCTGACCCCGTAGGTGATAAAGTGATGGCCAGAGGCGCGGGTTTCATTATCCGTATCATTATCACAGCTCATATGATTCCCATGTTAATGCCAACAATTAGTTTGCTCAGATTTTCTCTGAGAAATTTTCTGTATGAACCTAGCAAACTACATCCCAATCACTTTGTTCCAGCTTTCTAAGACAGAGGCATAAATACTGTGAATGACCATATATCTATTGATTATGAGCTTGGACAGACTTAACACCCACACAATAATAAGACATGTCCAAATGAGCATTAGGATCCAAGACAGATCAAGCATGCAGCAATTGTACCTATCAGCCTCATTAGCTAACCCTGACCATCCTTCATGCTTCACAGAAGTGCTTTCTGCATTTTAAAATATCGTTAATGGGGAAAAAACGTGTTTGGGATCTCAAATTATTGCTTCTGTGTAATGTTTTTCTAATGTATTTCTATAAGCCTTGAGACTAGCTGTTCATATTTAATTTGGGTTGCCTTTCTAAACCATCAGACCCACTCCTACACAGCATAATGCTATACCAGGTATGTCTTACACAAAATGAGAAGTGCAACAGAGAAATGCCTATAGACGGCTAGTTTTACACGTAACAGTTTAGACTACTTAGATTGTAACTTGCATTGGTTGTCTTCCTACACCAGGGGATTCCTTCCATTTATTCATGTCCTAATGAACTTCCCACTGTTACCATCCCTTCCAATCTTCCGTATATGAAAAAAGAGAAGTACTTTCCTGTAGTCCTTGTGCTTTGGTAACTGAGGGGTCACCAGGAGCAGAGTTACTCTATGTAGTTTACAAGCCTATCCGGTAGAGCGAATGGATAATGCCCTATTATAATTGACCAAGAGACAGCAATTGCATTTCTGAAATTCCAGGGTTTTGACATTTAGCTTTTCATCACACTGAATTAAGAAGTAAGCTCATAAAGTCTCTTTGCAATAAGGAAATTATGCAAAACATTGGTGGGGCCCATGTGGCTTGAAATACTTTAATTTTTGTTTTAGAAAGTATTCATTAAGAGGACAGAATCCTGCCACATGGTGGTCAGGCTACCATGTCCTAGAGCGTATAAAAATAGCATGCAGAGAGTTGATTTTGCTATGTTGTTGTTGTTATTTTATGTATATATATATACACACACATATAATATGTATATGTATGTACGCATGGGGGGGTGGTGGTGTACAAATGTGTCCATGGGAATATTTTTACCAGAGCAAGAACTTGAGCGTGTATGTGTTTTTCAAATCTCAGACCACTGTTGTAGTTGCCAGGCTACAGATCACAGAGTCCTTACCTTTCTTTGTACCCATTTCAGGTCCTGCAAAACAATACGCTGTAATGACATGAAGGGAAACATTTTTCAACAAAATTTCAGCTACCTTTAGTAGCATAGCTTCTGTGTCTTTCCAGATATTACCAAAGTATAGGAGAACCTAAATACAATAAAGGGTGGTTTTTCTGACATTACAAGACTCTAAATAGGATAGGCAGCTTGAAGAATGATGCCCGAAACCAGAAGTCAGACTATCATTTTAGGTATTATACACGAAAATATCTCTTCTCGTCTATCTCTGGTTGTAAGACTGAACCATTCCAATGCCTGCTTTCAGACTGTGATCCTGCCTTCATGCCCATGTGAAACAGTATAATTTGGCAAGCCCTTTAAAGTGAGATCCTAACTGGCCGTGCTTTACAAGTGCTCCCTTCAAGAGGCAATTCCAAAAGGAAGAGGAGAGGGGAGCCTGACAGTGAAATAGAATTATGGCTAAAGCTGGGATACTCTGTGATATAAGTTACTGAAAAATGAAAACAATCTCACAGAATATCATTGTGCACGGCAAATGAGCCATGAGAGATTTGGTGGGAAGAATGAAAGGTAATACACCACAATAACAACTCCAACAGCTTAAGGACAGCCTGTGAACTGAAAATACATAACAGCTTTAGTAAACACAAAGTTTGAATGTCAGGAAAGGTCTTACCTACAATCCTTTAAAACAAAAGGAAAACTTCATCTTTTATTAAAAGTTTGATCTCCAACAGCAGACTTCAACTTTCAATACGGGACTGTTGCTGATGCTGAAAATCAAAAAGCATGAATGACGTTACACATACACAGAAGCCAAAAGCACCCCAGAGTTTCCTCTTTCTTTGCTGCTTGATATCTTTGACTATCAAAAACCTCATGATGCCTTCTTCTGGAAAAAGGCTCGTGGACTAATTGTCTTGTTGCCTATCACATGTGTGCTCTAACAGAACTTATAGGTTCACTGAAATAGAAACAATAGCATGTGCCCCTCCACTGTGCTATTTCTCCAATGACTACAATGAGTACAGGCACATCCTCTGAGGTACATTCATTTTGTGAGTAATATGCTAAGGGCAAGCACCATTTTTTCCCACAGACAGATACTGTGTATCACTTTTTCCTCTCTTTTTCCTCTCTTTTTCCTTTCCCGCTAACGAGCAGAAGCCACCCGGCCAAACGTGCTATTTTTATTCTCCTGTACGCAAGGATAAACAGATAAAGAAATACTTAACAGAGTGGGTTTTTTTAATAGGGACTCAGGTTAGGCGTTGCCCCGCTGTCTGTCGAAGGCCTTCGGGTATATGCACTGCACGTAGGTCGGGTTTGGAGGGCTGGCAGCAGTCCCTGCAGAGCAGGCAGCAAGGCACGTGCCCGAGAGCCGCTCTTGCGGATGAGGCAGGAACGCGCCCGGGCACGAGCGCTGCGGCGGAATGACGCGCGGGCGCAGACGAGCGCTTCGGCAAGGGGTGGGAACATGACAGCGGTCTTTGGGGGTGTCAAACATCAACCTTGGTGTGGTGCTTCAAATGAAGGCTCAGGGATGCAGCGCTGTCCAAGAGTGAAAATACCAGGAGTGGCTGACATAATTTCAAATCTATTTTAGAAGTAGAAAAGGATAAAGGAGAACTACACACCATCTGAAAAACAGGACATCTGCTGCCAACATCACCTCCAAAAAAGTTACATTAAAAAAATTACTTGCAAGCAATTAACTACATGTTACTTGCTGGACAGTGAGGTGGTGTTCCCAGTCTGCTCCCCCAACTCCAAGTACTGAAAAAAAGTAAAAATAAAACATTTTCTAAAGTTCCGTTATAACTGAGGAGCTTTCAGATTGCTTAGAAGGGCTTGTTTGCAGGAACTCATCTCTCATAAAAGGCTTGTTGCTGCTCTAGGGAAGAGTAAAATAGCTACTGATGACATTCAAATCATGATCTGTCTTCTCAGCCATTAATTTTAAATATGATTCATACTCCATTATGCTCTGAAAACCAAAGAAATTATCCTTTATTGTGTCTAGCCATTTTTCATCACTATGTACTCATAATGACCAATTTTACTCTTCTCTTCTGATATGTGCTTGAAAATGTGCAAAAATTAACCCCAATGTTTACATCTGCCTTTAATTCAGCTTCATAAGGATTTCCCAGTGTAAATATATATTTATACAATAGAATGGAATTATTAGCATCTAAGATATATAAACAACATTAGCTTTTAAATTGCTTAAATATTAGGGTTCATAATTTAGAAACAAGTCCAGGTCAAACCTCAGGGAACAAACACTACTGAATTTTGTCCTACTGAAACACAAATTCAAATAAAAATATACATTTTAATGAACATTTAAGCCTGCGTTGGGGCATTTTAATAACCATGGAGGTGAAGTCCAAAAATGGATGTGTTTGTCACATTCATCCTCATTTGCAACATCTATGCATTTTTAGTTAAAAAAAAAAAAAAAAAAAATCATCACAGGAAGAGGTCCTGGCTTAAGTTTTCAAAAAATCCAGATTCGGATTAATCTGCGTAACTCGTGGTCACTAGAGTATTAGCCAAAGAAATAATAAGATAACATCAATGAATTAAGTCTCACAGCACACAGTTCATGTTGATAAATATCTGATGGATTAGGGTGGAGAAACAATATTTATTATCACTAGCTACTTATTAAACAGTAGCCGAATAAAAGCAGTAAGCAGGGCATGACATGCAGCATCCTCAAAGGCTACATAATTTTCATTCCTGTCTATCCAGCATAAGAGTTCATGGGTATCAGAGACTGAGTTGATTGTTGCTGGGTTTATTTAAAAAAAAAAAAAAAAAAAAAAGCTCCTTACTCTTAAAAGGATGGTGATGAGTGCTGAGCATAACAAGGCTTATAAACATCTGGGTTTTTCTTCCAGAGTAAGAAGAAGATGGAGTTACCTCTACCGGTTAGGGATAGTAAATGATGTTATGCAGCTCATACAGCTTGTCACACATGAAGCAAATCCCACACCTCCCACGAGTACAAGCTTCAGAGACCACAGTTCCAGCCGAATCACCAAGATTCAATTTTAAATTAAGTTATTGATGGATTCCACCTAAATATGAGATTTGAAGTGGGGAACTTAGCCATATTTTTAAAATCTTAAAAGTGCCATAAGAAAAGAGGGACTATGTATAGATGCATTAGGTGTTGGCAGCAGGGGGGCTGCAGGTGTGGCCTCTGTGAGAAGAGACCAGGGGCTGCCCTGTGCTGGACACAGCCAGCTCCACAGTGGATCCGCTGCAGGAACACAGCTGAGCCCATCACCCAAGTTGGTGGCACCTGGTGGGAAAACATAATTAAGGAAAGGCAGAAAATGCTGGGCACAGAAAAAGGAACAAAAATAGTGTGAGAAACTACCTGGCAAAGACCCAGGTGAGAGAAGGAGGGGGAAGAGGTGCTCCAGGCACTGGAGCAGCCCGTGGAGCAGGTATCCACACTGCACCCATGCACAACCTCATGGTGGGGCAGGTGGATGTGCCCTGAAGGAAGCTGCAGCCCCTGGAGAGCCCACGCTGGAGCAGGTTTATCCTGAAGGACTGCAGCCCTTGGGAAGGGCCCACACTGGAGTCCTCAAGTTGAGTCCATTTTGCCTGTGGCTAATTAGCGAGTGATGTCCCTTGCTTACCTCAACTCATGAGCTTCTCCATCCTATTATCTTCCCCTGTCCTGTTGAGGAGGGAGAGCGGTAGGTCAATGTCTGGCCCTTAGCCAAGGTCAACCCACCACAATAAACAATTAAGTTTTAAAATTGATGTTGAGTAATGTCCTGTAAGAGGTACATAAAGTCTGGACATGGAGAATACACAGAAACAGCATTAATCGGAAGATTGACATCTGTAGGATCAGGTAAGATCATGAAGAAAGGCGGGAATTCTCAGAATTACCATTGTAAAGATAAATTAGTCTTCTCTCTATTCAGATTTTCCAAATTGTATTTTACAGAATCCCTCTTTGTCAATTAGCAATTCTAAATCATGAAGTGGTTTGAAGTTTGGAGGCCAAGAGAAAGAGATAAAAAAGCAAGAGTAAATCTGAAAACATGATCTTTTCAAAATGATCTTCCCAAGAGGAAAAGGTACTGGTGGAACTGTGGAAAAGACAGGAGTTCTGAGAATATGACATTTAGCGTAATTTATTAATTGCCGCTTTAAATTTCAAAATTGCTGAATAAAGAAAGCTGCTCCATGATTCAATTTAATTTTTCAAAATTTGTGGATTCTGTGGTTTATCCCTTATACTATGTATTATGAAAAACATAAAAGTACCAACATTATGTGTATATATTTGTTTCATCCCAGGTCTACTTAAATTCAAATAAGCACCCTATACCCTTTCATTCAAGCTTGGGTAAACTTAGGTAATTCCAGTTCTTATAACAATAACTTATAACAATAAGATCAGAAGGCTACTGTATGAGGCTGAAAATCTATTAGGAATAAGGACCAAGGAATTAGTTTAGAATCGTCTACAAATAGAGAGGCTAGCATACTAATAGCTGCAGCCACATTAATAATGGAATGAAGGTACCAGAAATAAGGAGGATAGCAGAAACTGAGACAAAGAGCTAGCATAACTCCAGCAAAGTTAAAAAACCCCCACAAACAAGCAAAAAAAACCCAGAACAGACAATTCACTGGACAAGTCTGAGTTTTGCTCCTACTAGGTTTAGTTACCTCTGCATTTTTATGTTACATTCAATTATATCAGAAGATAACTGATCCAGATTACATATTCTTAATGGAAATAAAAAGGCATCAAAAATTGACTACTTGATTAAGCAAAAGAAAGGTAAAACCATATAATTTGCTACAGACATTTTTCTTATTAGTAATAAATTTACATGATGCTAGCCAGTCATAGTAACTGCTTCCAATATCAATCTTTCATTTATCCTTGCCATGTTTCTCAGTTTTGTTTAAAAAAAAAAAAGTTAGAAGCATTTTAAGAAAAATATTGAAGTTGTGGAATTTATTTTGAATAAATAATCTAAATCCTCACTTAAGATTTTTCCCATTTTGACCTCTGACTTGTCAGAGAATGACTAATAAGCAGACAAACTATCTGTGCTGCCTAAGTAATTTGTTGGTATGTACAATCCCTCATCCATTCCTATTCTGCTATGACATATAGATTGCTTAAAGCCAAAAGCCTTGACCCTCCTGGACATTTTGTGCAGAAGTCAATTAAAACAGTACCACAGCAATTAAGAATAACCTGTAGAAACTATTAAAGACAATTTAATATTTGAATAGAATTTCTGGGCTGGAAAAGAGTATGAAGATTTTGTGTATACATTCTCATAATTCTTTCAAGAGGTAGAGAGAAATTGGAAGGCAAGCAACCAATGTACTGTGTAGCCACTTTCCCCTCACCTTTTTTTATTCTGTCTCAAATGAATGATAAATTTAAAATGAACACTGAAGCAACATAACATGAAGCAATCAGTGAAACTTAATGTCCTAAAGATGGTTCAGCATGCCTGAACAAGAGCACACTGAAGGAAAAAAAAAAAGTTAATCTAATTATAAAACTTATGACCATTAAGTTATTTATGTTACAGATATTTGCCACAATTCTTTGCAAAGCTTTAAATATGTAATCTAAGAAAGCATTTCTTCCTGGAAAATGAGTGAGATAGCTGCTGCTAAGAAATTAAAATTAATTATATAGAAGCCAATATATGGTAACATTTGATGTAATTCCACTATTGAAATTGCCTTGGTATTGTTAGCAGTTAAAAAACACTTTTCTCAGACAATCAACATCTATTTTCAGAACTATTTTGGGTAATATGCACAGTTAAGAATGATGCTGAAATTCTTCATAAAGCAGCTCAGGAAAATGTATTTATATATTCATTTATTGTCAGCTAGGATCATGGCAGGTTAGAAGGCCACAAGCTGCAAAAATTTTGCTGTATATAAACTGACCTAAACAGGACTCTCATTCCCAGAAAATGTAACCGGAGAACTGCAGCGTTCTGTGCTGGGTTGCATTCAGTAGTATTACATGGGAGAAACATAGAATATCTATCTGCAATACACTAAATATACCTATTACAAGTTTCTTGGGTTTTATTCTTTCCTTTTATAACATTCTTCAGTAATGACTGCTTTTGAAACAATATTTAATTAATGAAACTTATTACTCCATAAAAACAATGCCACTGATTTCAAATGGTTTGGGATCAACTTTGTGAGATGATCCTATTTCAACCTTGAACTGGCCTTTCCTCCATTTATGGTATACACTTCTTTGGCTTAACCCTATTTTCTTTTGTATTTTTGAAAGTTCATCCATGTCAGCGAGGCAAAAGCAAAACTCTGAAAACAGAGCTTTAGTTCTTTTACTTTACATGTCTTACTACAAGAAGAAAAAAAAAAAAAAAAAAGACTATTAAATTCCCTGTGCCTATGCTTTTTCTTTTATTACCACAAACTGGAAGACCAGTGTATACCTGCATCAGAAGTCTTTTAAATTGGTAAACCCCTCCATCTTTTCATTCAGTGAAAAGCTGATATAAAATCATGAATAAAAACAGGGGTAGAATGGGGAAAAAAACCCGCTATATTTTTGTTAAGGGAAAATAATACTGTTGTGGTCCATCCTATTTATAGTTTATTCTATCTCCTAAAGAAAGGGCTTAAGCTGACTTCAAAACATTTCTATACTCCACATGCACTGAGGTCATATAGAATCTTCTACAGTGCTTATGTTGGAGCTTTTTCATATGGGTTTTCATGCCATGTCTAGCTCTTAGGATTCTTAAGAACCATGGCTGTTCTAGCTTGGAATAAGAGAGTAACCACACTGTAGCACGGGCTAGCTAGCACCTCAGTCTCCCTAGGACATCCGATGGGCAAGAGGGGGAATCCTGGACAAACCAACCCCATAATTATGCACATTGCTGAGTGCGAGGCTTATTGCACAAGGAGTTTTCTTCTAGGCCATTGCTAAGGCTCACTCACTTTGACAGAGACCATAGAAGGGTCTTAACATAACAGAAATTAAGATACATCTGTCTGGTTTATGACAAGTCTCCTACACACACTAAGAAAGAGCAGTCATTCTATAGATATTGTTTGGTTTGTATATCCTGGCATTTTCTCACCAGACTTCTCAGTTGTAAAAGAGACGTCAGTCGAATGAAATTTTACTACTCAAAAATGTATATTTCAACTCATACAAGGGAGCCATTGAAAGTTTTCCTACACAACAGCATCCACAGAACTAATTAATTTTCTGGTTTTAGTATTAAAAGATACCTCTACTATCGTAAGCATGGTGTGGCGAACGCTGCAGTTCTGAGAGTGCCTGTTGTGCCATGTGGCTGGCACATTTGGCGTGCTCCATGCCACGGACCCCATGTATCAGCTATCAATCACGTCTCTCATGTCAGTCTGTTACCTTCTGCTGGAAATAACGGGCATAGTCTCATCTTCTTAAAGACTGATGCAAGTCCTACTTCTCTACGCTTCTCGTGCATATAAACTCCTGTGCATCGGAATAAGAATACCATACAGATACACATATGTATACATATATATACACACATCCATATACATGTAATCTCTATAAAACCAGTAGTGCAGATGCCTTTTATTCAGCTTTAAACAGAAATTCAGTAATGTAGTTGTAGATGTACTGCATATTGCTCTTGGCAGTGCTAAAAATAAGTCATTTGGATTAAGCATTTTCAAGTAGAACATTTTATAACTTAAATAATATTATTTTTATTCAAAATCCCATTTGGTTTAATGCAATTTGTCTGAGAGCATGCACTAATTTCTGTTCTCAGCATAGCCTTGGGAGGATAAAAATGTTAAATGTGATTCTTTGTGGGTTTTAAGATATCTTCTTGCCTTATTTAGAGTAGATTATCACTACCCAGTGAGGCTTATGTACCAATAGGATTCATGATTATGAGTATACATATACGAAAAATACTGAAAGTATCATGTAATAAGCTTGACTAAATCCTACATAAGTAGCTATTGAATTGTAGCCAGTATCACAAAATATTGGCAGGTTCTCATTTTCTTAACTGTTGGAGCCTTTTGGTCAAGCAAACTGCTTTTCTTACATCTAAAAAAAAAATATTGCACTAAGTTGTCACACTGAAAGTTTAAGTTGTTAAACTGAAAAGCTCTGCTAATTGAAAGTTGAAAATACAGAGTAGTCCAAAATCATGAATGAGGAGTAAATTACAGATAAAAGGACTGACAAGAAAGGAACCTATATGGATAGTTTGATGTTTACAAATTGGGTCTTAATATACTTTTGCCTTCATTTGCCGTCTTCATTGCCTTCAGGTGAAAGTAGCGACTGGATTCTCACTGTTATAAATGAAAGCCAAATACAGTCTGCAGAAATTATTTTTGTCAAATTTAAACAAAGCATGCTGAAAAACGGTCTCAAATTTTCACCCTCCGTTTCACCTTCCCTTTCACGTTTATAGCTCTCTAGCGAAGCTTAACAACAGAAAGAGTATCAGTAATTCTTTCTGCCAGTCTGTCAAAATCCTGGGCTTCCTCTATAGAGTGAAAATACCAGGCTTTTCGCACAGTTTATAAATATATTAGACTGACTCCACATCTTTTATGAATTACTGTTTGCTTCTGACCGGTAAAAAGGTAAAACAAACTGACTTTTAATTGTAGCCCTGAAACTTAGAAATGAAAAGTATAAAAATAGGTGAAACCAATCATCTATTGCAGAAAGCTGAGGGCAGTTCTAAAGTTCAAGAAGCTTTTCAAAAAGGTAAAATGAATGTAATCTTTATGAGAAATGTCAGTTTTATTCTGGGCAACTGCAGTCAAAACATGGGGTTTTAGCTGGAGCAGTTAAGAACCATATGCTCAGAAAACTAAAAGAAGGAAATAATAATATGGGGAAAAGGTTAACATCTTGACATTAAATTATAGGCTTTAATAAAAATTATGATATGTTTTCGTATGATCAGGCATAACTGACTACTATGGCAGGTAATAAAACAAAAATGAAAAGACTCGTTTCATCTGTCAGTCTCCGGTTGCAGTAGAGCTCTGCAGGAAACTTAAATGTGTGGGTCTTTGAACTGAGCTAAATCGCTGTGTGAAATAAACCATTTTTACTTTCAAAGTCTCTGTGCTAGAGATAAAAGTATCATATTCAGACTGGTTTGTTTTGTTCAACAGTATAGAAAACTTTAGTCCAAGTTTCAGAGACTAGCCCCCACCTTTTAGGACTCTTTCTGCAGGTTTTTTAATTGCATGTTTTCATTAGCCAAGTTATTAAATACATACATGATTGCATAATTGCAATATCATCCTTAAAACATATAAACCAATCTTTTATGGGGTGTATTTTAGATTATTAATACTTTGGATTTCTTTTTTTTTTTCCAAAAAATTACTGTACTAGTGTAGTCATTAAGAGGAATTTTATAGATTTTTTTAAGTCTTTAAAACAAATAACAATCACTAACTGTAAATAAGGCAAGTATTTCAATGAATGTCTAGGCAGCTGAATCTGCTCAGTATAGTCTAATATCTTCCCCCGCTCCTCCTGAAAGTGACTAAATAGATAAAGCCAATGGGAGATAAGTGCCTAACTTGTTAAAGATATTTGAAAATCTCAGCTAGTGTTCGTCAGAATCATTAGATGCTTCCATTCCTTAGGGAATCTGAATCTATTTCTTTCTACAGACATCTATACATGGCTGATTTGATGTATAGGTGCAGTTTTTGTATAAAAGTTGTTCTTTTCACAAACATGCTTGGCAAAAGCTATGCCTTTCAAATCTCCTGTATTATTAAAATGGTTCCTCAACTTTCCTATTGCTGTGGATTTTTTACAAAGCTTGTACTAGCAAAGCTCATTTCCACATTGGCAGGGAAATAACTATACCTGTATTAGGCATATTCATAATGATACGACTTTCCCCACAAATGGAGTACCCATAACCCAGTGGTTTAAAAACAATCTTATGTACTAAAACTGTAAGGTTTTACATTTTAAAACTGTTCATATATTACCATTAAGCAGCATTAATTCCACCTGTGATTAACTAAGTGCAATTTTAGGCTCAAAACGTTTCAGGTACAAAAGTCAGCACTTCAGCTCTGAAGGCTGAAAACTTATCTTAAACTGACATATACTTTACATACTTTACGAT
Organism: Aramus guarauna; assembly: GCA_013400195.1. Classification (NCBI taxonomy): domain Eukaryota; kingdom Metazoa; phylum Chordata; class Aves; order Gruiformes; family Aramidae; genus Aramus; species Aramus guarauna. The sequence continues at coordinate 262,595 of VXBL01007443.1, forward strand.
TCACTTGCTCAAAGAAGGGGTTACATGCAAAGCTACGCACAGAAACTTTAGATTTTTTTAAAGTAGTGCTGCCGCACCGATGTGACAGAATATTGCATAATGATAGATGCATAATGATAAAATCTAAATGGTATTCTGACTGAGGAATGTGTTATTTTCATAAACATTTCTAAAGCATTCAGAAAAAATATTAAACATATTTTCTCCTTTCAGAGAGATAAAAACCAGCCTATTCAAGTGATTTTTCTTGTTATTCTTCAGTTTAAAATGAAACTATAAAAGACAACTGTTCATTTAAAAAATATTTCTTAGTGTACATTCCCCTGAGTCAAGATCCTTTTTTGTTAACATTTCTAATAAACACTTAGAAAACTAGAATGCAAAGATATTCTTTTTTCCTGTTTATTATATATATAAAATATACCTTATATATAAAATATATATACTTTCCTTTTTCATTCCAGATCAGTGAAACAGATTTTGTAGTTTTGTTACATCCTGATACCATGAAGACTTTCACACAGAGAAAGAAAATTGGAGCTATTTGACTTTACACATATATTTGTGACTTGTGGAACCAGGTTTGCCATTCCTAACTGCCTAATATTACCTTATCAAATGCAGTAAGTATATTTTCAGGGTTGACAATAATCCATATAAACTATGCACCAGACATGAATACTTTATGGTACCGTATCACACTGGCAGTAGAATTTAATTCTGAAACTGAAAAATACTTTCCAAAAGGACTAGTATCTGTAAGTTTCAGTATTTTGTTCAAATGATACTAGTGTTAGCTTCTATGAAAATTACTAGTAAATCCTGTTCTTTGTGGCATTGTCCTGCATTTTACAATTGGACTTGACTTGTTTGAGGTTTGAAAGTATTATCTTTTCTGCTTGTTACAAAAATTGATGCTAAGGTTTAAAAAGCAAAACTCTACTAAAGATGAAGAAGAAACTAGAGCTAGAAGTCAGCTGAATCTCTTTTGTCCAGATACATCTAGATATAGAAGGACCAGTGTGAAACACCTCCAAACAAAATGTATCTTCAATGCTCGGAAAACACAAAAAAATTAAGCATTGGTGATGATGACAGGTAGCCCCTGTGAATAAGTTGTTCTCACACTGTTCTGCCAACATCCAGAAATGGCCAGATTGTGAAAGCTGCGGGCTGTCTGCTTTGTAGATGACAGGTATCCTGAGGAGAACAAAGTCAAGCACTGCAGCACATGTACGCCAGAGGTATGACATTGTTGGAAGTACTGTATGCATTTTGTGACTCTGACAACTGCAGCGATAGCAGACTGGAGAACAGAAATTATAGATGTCTACATGCAGATGTTTTGGGGAAAATTTCCAGCAGTATTCACTTACACTTAGCAAGGTGATAATTCAACTTACTGTAGAGGTCTCTCTTCTCCATTTTGAAAACATCTAGTAATTATGTGTCTGTATAATTTTTCTTTCCAACTATATGATACCTATTTTCTTTGTACATTTTTGTTCAGCAAAACAAAAATTAATTGAAGTTTTGCAGGTTGGAAAAATAATCTCCCAAAAGATACATATTAAATCTCTTTATAAACTGTAGAATGATAAACAATTTTTGTGACAGAAGGTATTGCCATCCAAAACACCTTTAGAGAAACAGCTTTTGAAAAAAAAAAAAAACAACAAACAAAACAAAAACAAACAAACCAACCCCCCCAAAAAAACACAAACCAACCTACTAGGAAATGCTAGGACATCATAATCAAAATGCTTAAAGTCCTTTATGATCATACTGATTATACAGAAGTGATGATCAGCATCCAAGAATTAGCCGAGGAAGCTAAAGAGTAAAGCAGGGCTTTGTTATGCCCTGTTACTGTTTGCATTATTTATTGTCTGAATCAAGAGGAAGATAATTGTAAATGGCAACTAGACATTTCACTGGCAAACCCCATTTGAATGACCTTCATTCTGCTGATGACATTAATCAGCAACAGAAATACATGATTTTGTTAAAAAAGGTAAAAGAAATATGTGCCTGTTAATATTCCAGGAATACTGTTAGAAACGTCAAGTCTTTTTACTCATCTAGAAAATTATAGGTGCCATAATGGTGACATCAGGCATTAGATAGCCTTTAACAACAAACATCCTTCAGAAACTTGAAATATTTTTTGCCGCAGAAGGATGACCACCATTGACACAATAATAATTTCCAGTATCTCCTCTCCTTTTTTTTTTTTTTTTTTTAGATATTTCTGGAACACCACAACAATGAGGAGCTTTTCTAGAATTAACTATTCTTATCAGGAAGGTCCTTAAAATAAATTGGAAAGAATATACTCTATCTTCTGGAAGTCTAAGCAGTATAGACAAATTGAATAAATCAGATGTGAAATATGAACACAGTTAGATGGCAACTTCCACAACAGCTTCAACCTAAGAAGAAAATAATCGGGAGGCTTACTGAAATTACAGATACAATAGTAAGGAAAAAGCCTTCATCATCACCAAAAGGATCAAAAATCTAATTAATCTAAGCCCAGAATACCGAATGACATGTGGTGGATAATTTTGAAGCAGCACAAGGTAAAGACAGACATATTGAAGGCATTATATACATTTCTGTTTTCAATAGGATATGAAAAGATCACTCTGGGGTGGATTACATTTTTGCTTCTGAATGTTGCTAGATTCATAGAATTATTTAGGTTGGAAAAGACATTTAAGATCATCAAGAACAAACGTTAACCTAGCACTCTCAAGTCCACCACTAAACCCTGTCCCTAAGCATCCCATCTACACGTCTTATAAATACCTCCAGGGATAGTGATTCAACCACTTCCCTGGGCAGCCTGTTCAAGTGCTTGACACTTCTTTCGGTGAAGAAATTTTTCCTAATATCCAAGCTAAACCTGCCCTGGTGCAACTGGTGACCATTTCCTCTTGTGCTATCACTTGTTGCTTGGGAGAAGAGACCAACACCCACCTCACCACAACCTCCTTTCAGATAGTAGTAGAGAGCGATAAGGTCTCCCCTCAGCTTCCTTTTCTCCAGACTAAAGACCACCACTTTCCTCAGCAGTTCCTCATAAGATCTGTGCTCTATACCCTTCACCAGCTTCGTTGCCCTTCTTTGGACGTGCTCCAGCACCTCAATAGTCTTCTTGTAGCAAGGGGCTCAAAACTGAATGCAATATTCAAGGTGTGGCCTCACCAGTGCCAAGTACAGGGAGACAATCGCTTCCTAGTTCTACTGGCCACACTATTTCTGATACGAGCCAGGATGCTGTTGGCCGCCTTGGCCACCTGACCACACTGCTGGCTTGTATTCATCTGGCTGTCGACCAACACCCTCAGGTCCTTTTCCACTGGGCAGCTTTTCAGCCACTCTATCCCAAGCCTGTAGTGCTGCATGGGGCTGCCGTGACCCGAGTGCAGGACCCAACACTGAGCCTTGTTGAACCTCATGCAGTTGGCCTCAGCCCATTGATCCAGCCTCTTCAGAGGCTCTGTAGAACCTCAAGCAGATCAACACTCCCACACAACTTGGTGTCATCTGCTATCTGACTGAGGGTGCCCTCGATTCTCTTGTCCAGATCATTGATAAGGATATTAAAGAGAACTGGCCCTGGGGAACAGTACTGAGCCCTGGGGAACACCACTTGTGACCAGCTGCCAACTGGATGTAACTCTATTCACCACAACTCCTTGGGTCCAGCCATCCAGCCATTTTTTAACCCAGCAAAGAGTACATCTGCCCCATCCATGAGCAGCCAGTTTCTCCAAGAGAATGCTGTGGGAAATGGTGTCAAAGGCTTTACTAAAGTCTAGGTAGACAACATCCACAGCCTTTCGCTCATCCACTAAGCAAGTCACCTTGTCATAGAAGGAGATCAGGTTAGGCAAACAGGAACTACTTTTCACAAACCCATGCTGACTGGGCCTGATCACCTGGTTGTCCTGTACGTGCCACCACATGATGGCACCCAAGATGATCTGCTCCATAACCTTCCCCGGCACCGAGGTCAGACTGACAGGCCTGTAGTTAGTTCCCCAGATCCTTTTTCCAGCCCTTCTTGTAGATGGGTGTCACACTGGCTAACCTCCAGTCAACTGGGACCTCCCCAGTTAGCCAGGACTGCTGGTAAATCATGGAAAGTGTCTTGATGAGCACTTCCAACATCTCCCTCAGTTGCCTTGGGTGGATCCCATCCGGCCTCATAGACTTGTGTGTGTCTATGTGGTGGTGTAGCAGGTCACTAACCATTTCCCCTTGGAGTATGGGGGCTTCATTCTGCTTCCCGTCCTTGTCTTCCAGCTCAGGGGGCTGGGTACCCAGCAAACAACTGATCTTAAAGATTGAGGCAAAGAAGACATTAAGTATCTGAGCCTTTTCTTCATCCTGATCTCCCCTCACATTGTGAACAAGAACAGAGGTTAAAAAATAACAATATCTCTAATATCACAAATAAAGGGTGATAGTTTGTTAATTACTGAACAGTATAAATGACTGCATATAATAAGAACTGCAGACTAAAATAGTTCATTTTGCAGTCTGAAATTGTCAATAGGATTTTGGTGGCTATTTACTCAAGTAATCAATAACAAACCATGTTACCATGACAACTATCACATTACATATGCAATACTTTGTCTCACCTTTGGGTTAAATGGAGTTTTTTAAAACTTGCTTGGTATAAAAGTCTCTTCACTACTTTGTCCTCGCTCTCTCAAAAAAATCCAACTTTAAAACAAGTAAGCATTAGAATTTGGATATGTAGACATACACCCTCGCAAGTTGGATGCCTTGCCTGTATTAAAAAAAAAAATAAAAAAAAAAAATCACTTCTTGCTTTAAAGTGACCAAGTGTCATTTTGACCAGTATCACTTCATTTCCTACCTCAATATTGTTAACCTACTGTTTTGTGTCTACCACAAGTTTCCCACCTTACCTTCTGTCTATATCACAACTGTGCTGCGGATGTCACATGCTATAGCAGCACCAGGCTATGAGCATATATGCCACCTGCTTGATCGAAGTGTCAACTTCTAGTAAATAAGGGTAAGCTTCTCAGGACAGTGATCATCCCGGTGTAACGTCTGCGTACAAACTTAACTACAGATGCACTTTGATGGACAACTTTAATTTATATATAAACTATAAGAGGAATGCACAGCTTGAAAAAATAACAGAATGGATAACATGCAGGTTAAAAGCTGTTCATAAGAATCAGTGGATACTTGATACTGGGGTTCTGTCTGCATCCCATCTCAACCAGCAGGAGAACTGTAATTGACATCTAAGTGAAACAGTTCTGATAATTATGAAAGTGAAAGAAAGCAGAAGAGAAAAATGACAGTTTTAAAAAGTCTAATTTTAATAAGAATGTGCAAAGTTCTGGAAACAATTGGGCTTTTGGCAGGGGAGTCAGCAGGCTGAATTTAAATGTTAATTTTGATCTGTAGTGCAGAATGCATTTGGTAATAAAGGTTAGATACAATTTTTTGTAGTAAGTATCCTGTCACAGGGTGTGATTTATATCCTAATTAGTTTACAACCCTGTAGCCAGTCCATCTTACAAACAATTAGCTGGGAGATTTTCTTAGCCTAGCATTTGATATGAGTGCAATAATTTCTATCTTTTCTTCCTCCTGTCCTCTTCATTTCTTCCTCCTCCTGTTAACAGCTTAAGAAAAAAACCTAAAGGCTAAAAACATCCTGAGTTCTTAAATGACATTAAAAAACACAAGTTGCCAAAGAGTAGCCTTCTTCTCCAAAACAAGTTAGCACTATTATTTCTCAGATTATAACATCTGTGATTGATGCATATTATATAACAACATTTTTGGCAGATATCAGTATAAAGTTTATAGTTCTAATAATGGAAAAATCTGATTCAGTACTTTGTGTGGGCCTGGGAGACATGAAGAATAGTGTTATAATCTTTGAGCTAAATTAATCACTGCCGCTGTTCTATCAACAATTGTCCATTGATATTTCAAAATCACAGAGCCTACTCTATATGTTGTACAAGAGCTGTTTGGCATTATTTAAAGAGGCAAACATTTCTGCAAACACATCTAAGACATCAGGAAATAAACTTTCAGAAGCAATTGCTTTAGGCTGAAACCTGACACAAGGAAATAAACATTCACAGTAAAACAAATTTAATAGGCATTTCACTCAGGATAAATTTGGCCTTATGTCTTAAGATGAGAGCAAGGATTACTTTAACTTAAAAATTAAATAGACCTCTTGACAGAATATACCAAGTGAGAATACAGATGCTTTGTGATAGCCTCTTTTGCTAAAGCAGATTAAAGAGAGAATAGGCAATACCCATGGCGTGCCAATTGCTGATGCTGTAAGCAAAGACTAAGTACAAAGCAGTCATAACCTTCCATAGTCAAGGTCACAATTCAGTTTGTGTTCAAAACTCACTAACATCATCAGAAGTATACACTCACAAATCAAGTGCTTTAAAAACATATAGTTCTGTTCAAGAGAAAAAATAAATTGGTAGAGGCAAATTAACAAAATCATGAAATGAGAACGTCTTTTAAAGCTACTGATAATTATTCAAATGTATTTTTGGGCAGAGATAAAAATAAAACTTGGCCATACTTGCTGATGCAATTTTGTAATTACAGTTTCTTCGTCTTTGCTAGAAGGCTTTTCTTTATATGTCCTGAGGTATCATTTGTGTTTCTATTTCATAAAATCCCATTAACAACACACAGTCAGCCTGTGATCAAAGCACGTTCTTATTAGATGCAAACCATGTTTTGTGAGTCACAGTTGGCTACAAAACATAAATTTCAAGTTTAAACTAGTCCTCCTACACATTGGCTATTGCCAATAACTATACCAAAACATTTGTGACTGTAATTGATTTTGAAATAAAGTGAAAACAGCATGTGGGTGCTCTAATTAATGGACTGATTTTGTGTTGAGTTACTAATATTTACAGTGCAACTCACTGTGCAACTCTAAGCTGCAGAAAGTTCTTAAGAAAATAGTTCTCACATTTTTAAGCATAAGTAGGAGACTATACAGAGTTTGTGTGTGTATATATACACACACAGACAGGCATTACAGTAGTCAAAATTTTAGCAGAAAACTTTAAGAAAAGATTTCCTTTTAGTGACTCCTCTCTTGAAAAAAAAAAAAAAAAAAAAAAAGGGAGCCAAACCGGCTGATATCCCAGCAGATGGGTGTTTTCATATTTCCTTGTGCTAAAATACGCTTTTGAATTCCCTGATTCCAAAAACACTCTTTCTACTCTTTGAAAAAAAGTTTTAAGTTATAAATGGCCATTAACATCACAACAGTCCCTATGACATGATAGGCTGTAACAGCTCCCTAAGAGTTCTGCAATCTGCAACGTCAAACTCTAAATTAAGGTATTTAATCTGATTAGGAGTAGATTAAGAAAGCAATGACATGACAGAATTAGTCTAGCCTCTTAATTATCCATGGATTATGGTATTTGTCTTTCCAAAATAGTACTAGAAGTGAAAGTGAATATATTAAGGAAACAGGCAAGTACTATGCAAAGCAAAGTTGCACTGCACAGCATTACACCTCCCACTCTCTATGCAGACTTCTATGACAGTAAAATAATGCTACTAGCACAATAAAATCACTGTGTTAACCAAAAGAAAGGCACATATGGTTAAACTAGGAATTTAAACAGCTCGGAGGAAGAAGCAGCACATAATATAGCTTATCAGTAGAGGAGTGACTCTAGGAGGCAATTATAACAAGAACATGTGAGGCTTATCACAACTTTTCCTCTATTTCTCTCTGCTTCTGACAGTAGTTCAGTGCATGCTTGTGCAAAACCCGGTGGATTGGCTCATATGTGCTGTAACATGAAGAATTTGAGCCAAGTTCTATCCAAGAACTCCATGTAGCTTCTTCAGAAAATGAGTGAATAACCATACAGCTGTGAATAATCAACTCAGAAGCGTGAGGGATATAATCTCACTTTTTGGTACTTCTTTGAGACTTTTGCATTCGATGCTGATGAAAAAGATGAGAAAGATGGGTGGGACCAGTTAGGGGCAATAGGTGAAACTAGTTAGGGGCAATAGGTGGCCTCCTAGATTTATGGTACCTAAAATAGCTATGTTGGTCTACAAACTGCAAATAGCAGTTAATGCTTCTGAGGGCATTGATATACATACACCCTGCATACATCCAATGGCAGCTCTGTTGCAGCCTTTAGTAGAGCTAACTAAACACACAGAAGGTTGTCCAATTTGTTAATGGATGCAAAGAGGAACCTCTGGTTTCTGTTTGATCGGAAAAGGGAGGTAGTAAAAGCTCCTCACACACTTGTTGGACATAATTTCTCTCGTGACTTGAATAAGAGTATGTATCTGTGTGATTATGATATTTAGTCATGTAGTTAAGTATCAGCAAAATCTTCAAGGGCTTATTATGACTCCTACTCACTCTCCCTCTCCAGGAGAAGTGAAATTAAAATGAGGAAAGTTCAGAGCTTCTTTTGTTATTTTTTACCTTTCCACAAACTTAGCATTGATGATCATGCACCTCCTTTTCAGGTGCAAAACTGAGTGAGAACATACTTTGACTGAAGCTGAAAGTAATCCCAGAAAACTGAACATCTAAAGTAGAAGAATTCCATGCTATAAGTAAGGCTTTCCAAGCTGGAGCTCAGATGATCTCCCAGCTGGCAAAAGGGTCATGTTTATATAGTCTATAACATATAATTAAGTGGAAGCCTGAAGAGAATTATTCCTATATAAGGTGAGAATTCTTATTCTTATTCTACTTACCTAAGTCAGAACATATAGGTTCCAACCCATATGACCTTTCCTTACTTAAATGAGTGCAAAAATACAAAGTTATGCCATCTAACACAATAAACATCTCAATATAAATCATGTTGTGGAGAAAAATCAGGTCCTGTAACTAGTTCTGCTCCTATTTGGCCCAAGTATGCTTTCTTTTTTTGGCTTTGTACAAATGTGCACTGGCAAGTGCTCATCTGTTGCATACTGAAAAATCAAAAAGACTATTTCTACCCTGAAATAAAAATAAATCATATATTCTATTCCAGATTTGACAGCCTTCTCTATAAAGAGACATAGAAAATTAGGAGTTAAGCCAAATCCCACAAATCATCTTGCATGCTCAAATGTCAAGCTGTATTTTAGATGAGTCACTGACTATTTGGATTTCTTCAGTGATGTTTTTCTCCAGTTGGATTTGTATCCCAAGCCTATGCACTTTTTCTTCTTCTACATGGAAAACCTTGACCCTCTCCTGCCAACTATATGGGAAAAGACAGTTTAAAAATAAAAGAAACAAACAACTGAATATCACACACACACACAGAGGAAGTAGCAAAGTTGGGAAAGAATTACGTCAATTATAATTATTGACACGTGGTAGCTGCATGCTTAGTTGGATAACAGATACCCCAGTGACACCATTCATACGCAAAGCTAGAAGACATCCGTTTTCCACAAGTACATCACAGGAAATACACAATTCAAGTTTATACTATTTTTACATTTCCCTCTTCCCTGAGTTTCTTGGCTACTCTGATCCTTCTTGCCACCTTAATATTGGCAAGACCCCTATAGGCTGTGTACTTACTTCAGGCACTGAGCAATGTTGGCTAACATGAAGCCAGTCTTCCCATTTCTTGGCCTAGTGACGCGGTGATACAGGAATGGGAGGGCCAGTCCCAGACTGTCCCCTTTTGGGACTTTATCAACTGGTGCAGTTTATAACAGTGGCTATGACAAGACCAAAGCTCTTGTGTAGTCAGCCAGATAATTAAGCAGCTCTCTGGGAAGCCCACACTCCCTTCTTTTGCTGTTCCCAGAGGAATATGGGTGTAGCAGAAAAGGTAGGCTCATGTTTTCCATGCTTTTTGAATATAATCATAGGCAACACTTAAAATCTGTGACTATTTCTAGCTCGTCAGTAAAGCTTAAAAAAATTATATAGCCACCTCAGGAGAATACTTTTATTATGCTATTTCCTGAACCAAGCAGTTTCAGCTCATTGGGATTCAAGTAATTAAATGCTCGAGCAACTCTTGCAACTCTAGACGAGAACACATGGACACACAGTCAAGTACAAAGTGAGCAAGGCAAATACCGTTCCAACTTCTGCTCTTTCCCATCTGATAGTCAGTTTGGTCATTCTTTACTGCCCACTTGAGATAGTCACTATTAGAGAAGGAACAGTGATGAATCATCTTTACGTCTGGTGATACTGTTGAAATAGATCAGACAGATCGGCAATTTTTGCTTCAGCAAACTTAATCTTCAGTCCAGGAAAATACTGCTGATGTCACACTAGCATAAGACAAAGCTTTTGGATTTGCCAGTGAGTTGGAATCTGTGAATTATTTGCCACAGAAGGGTATATCCTGGCAGCATTACTTAATATAAACTTTGAAAAGCAACATTGAAGTTACACTTTCACAAGGTAGAGACACTTGTCCTTTAAAGGTTGAGATGTGTTTCTAAGACAGAAAGAGAGAGAGGAAGAGGACATTACAACTTTACAAATGAGATTTCTCAGAAAAAGTAACTACTTAACTTTCAGAAGTTTCAAAACCATAATTTTTTCTCCAGTGAAAATCATGAGACACACCACCAGGACGAAATGTTGCTAGAAGCTTCTCACAAAAAGTGTTGCATTTTGGGCGAGAGTCTTAAATATAGCTACCTGAAGCTGGGTTCCCAAAGGCCATATTTAGGCACTTGTTTTGCTTTGAAGAGTGCTGAGCAACCAGCCTCTCAATATGATTTCTTGTAGGTGCCTGACACCACAGCAAAGCAGACAGATGCCTAATTGCAGCCCAGGGAGCTCCTCTTTAGGTTGCTGCTTTAGCAAGTCTTGGCCTTTATCCCTTCTTGTAGGTGATAAATCTTGTCCTTTTCTAGATTAGTTTGGAAACGTTCACCCTTTCTCTTCCCACTTTTCCTCTCAAGATTAGTATATATATGTACCATTAAGTAAAGCAAACTATTAAAAAAAATTGTGTATGTTGTAGTAAAATAATACGTAATACGTATATAATATTAATATTAGGTATCATTAGGATTATATACACACTACGGCAGAATGTTTCAAGACAAAAACCCCTTTTCCCATAGAGATGGTTATAGCTAAAGAAAATCACAAAACGTGCTTTCCTATATCTCAACATTCCCAACCACCAAATGCATGTAGACATGACAGATTTAGCCTCTGTGACCATCTAAGTCTTGGTACTGATTACCAACATGCCTGCTGATCTAACATTCAGTAAATACCCAGAGCACAGGTTTTTATAGTGCTAATTCTTTTTCTTTTCAGGATGAAGTATTGTTTCATCAGAAACTAATGTTTTAGTTAATCTAGTAATTTGTTTTTAAACATTTAAACAATTAATTTGAAGAAAAAATAGTTTAAAAATTGCTAATAGTCAAAGATTGAAATATATATATTAGAAGTTTAATAAAAAGAATGCTTTAAATTTTATTTCTTCCCCTCCCTCCCCAACTCTCCACGAAGTCTGGCATGAATCTAGGAAGGGTTCCTGTGTGTGTGGGGGTGGATTGTATTTCCATTTATTTGCTCTACAATATTAGAAATAGAAGTTAAATAGAAAGAACTAATTTATGTGGAAAGGCGAAATTTCTCCATCATGCCAGAGATTATAAGATGACATATTAGGAAGAAATGCTTAGGTAAGATTGCTTTGAATTGATCCTTATGCTGATACAGTTACTCAGATCTGGCAGACTGAGACATAGAAATTTTCTAAGACAACAGGAAAATGCAGACCCCCAAAGTTTAACACTTGTCAGTGCCTCTGTCCTTTTTGAACTCATTTGTAAGCAAACACCCACAGAAATGTGTGGCAATGTTCACCAATGTTTAGTGAAAAACATTTTCACTTGCTTTAATCTTATCTTCCAATACTTTCAACAGATGTCCCCTACTTCTTGTATAACAACTGGAGATTGTTCCCCTACTTATTTAGAGTTCATCAAGGGCTGCAAATGTATGCACACATGCATACATATAAAAAAACCCACACATGAAACTACTACTTACCATATATTGACACTCTTCCTGCCACTGTGTTATTTGATTGCTCAGAATACATCTTTACAGCCAGCCAAGTATCATCATCTTTAACTTTTAACAATTCAGTACTTTCTCCAAGTTCAAAATATGCTTGTGTATTAAGCACCATAAGTCCCAAACACAGGATCTGGGGCCTCATTGATAATGAATTTCCATTATAAAACCTAACCTCTTAATTATTTATCAGCCAGCAGACACCTCCTGATGATAATTTCCTGTTTTTCAGGAAGCCCTGTCTTTCAGGGCTTTTTAACATAACTAGGTAAATGACATTGACTGTATCACCTGTATCTGTCACATAGAGGAAGAAATAGCTTCCTCTACAAAAAAACTATTGACTTTCATTTGCTGCATCATATTTATTCATGGGTCTGCTAATTAATTCTCTTTATTTCATTGCTCCTACCAATTTGATTCTCATGGAAATCTGATTTACTTGTTTATATTAACTAGGATTGCTCTGGAGCTCTTTTTTAAAGTTTTTTGTCATACTTGCCACTTTTCTTTCCTTGGGTACTGAGGATGATACAAAGAATTTATTGCAAAGCACAGTTAGCAGTTCAACAGTTTCATATTCATGGGTGAATGACATCTGGCCCTGGCAATTTATTCCTATTCATTTTTTAAATTTGTTTTAAAACCTTTTTTAGTGAGGTTTCATCTCAAGACAGTTTCTCCCCCTCTCCCCTGTAATGAGAGGTTCCTTCTGCTGTGGAGCTCCTGATCTGTGACACAAACTGCCTTGAGCTGTGACAAGTATATTATCTATACATGAAGCAGAGGTTTCTAACGCAGCAGAAGCTGGGAGCTGCTGTCTTCCTGGGGCTACTTGCTTGGCAAAATCCTGACGTTTTGTGGTGGGTTGAACCCCGACGGCAGATAAATCCCCATCCAGTCACTCACTCATTCCCACCCCACGTCTCCAGTGGGATGGGGGTAAGAATCGAAGAACAAATGCTGAAAACTTGTAGGTTGAGATACAGATAGTTTCATAAGTAAAGCACCAACCAGGCTGCTATGGAGAAAATTAACTCCATCTCAACCAGGCACAGTACACTTCTACAAAAGACAGCAACTCCCGGGTGCCAGAAGAGGTCCGAGGTTGCCCTGTGCAGGACACAGTCATCTCCACAATCGACCTACCACAGGACACAGCTGAGCCCATCAGACAAGCTGGTGTTGTCTCAAGGAAAACATAGTTAAGGAAGGGCAGAAAATGATAAGCAGAGGGAACAAAAAAAAGTGTGAGAAACAACTCTGTGAGCACCAAGATGAGAGAAGAAGGAGGGGGAGAAGGTATTCCAGGTGCTGGAGCAGAGCTTCATCTGCAGCCCTTGAAGACATCATGCTGGAACAGATATACACTGCAGCCCATGGAAGACCCCATTCTAGAGTGATGGCCATTTTCTGCAGAAACTGTGGCCCATGGAGAGCCCACACTGGAACAGGTTTATCTTGAAGGACTGTAGCCCATGGGAATGATTCATGCTGGAGCAGGGGAAAAGTGTTAAGAGGAAGAAGTAGTAGAGAGTAGCTGTTATGGATTGACCACAACCCCTAACCCTCTACATTGCTTGGAAGGTCAAGGAGATAGAGGAGTGGAGAATGAAGGAGTGAAGTTGAGCCTGTGAAGAAGGGGTGGGGTGGAGGGAAGATGTTTTAGCTTTTGTCTTTGTTTCTCACTATCCAACCCTAAGTTAATTGGCAATAAATTAATTTTCCCCATTAATTAATTAAAGTCAAGTCTGGTTTGCCTGATTATCTTCTCCTTCCTTTAACCATCTTCATTACTACCCAGGCACAAAGTTGCACAACAGAGAGCCATGTGCTATGATGTGCCCATGAGCAGCAGACAGGCAGGGCAGAGCTAGTGCCCGGACTATAAAAACCCAACCTCTGTCAGACTGAGCACTCCACTGGGAATTATCACCCATAAATCATGAGGAAGGAAAGCTTGGCTGTGGTATAATTCAAAACAAAACATCAAATAAGCACCGTCTTCATTGTCACTGTCGGTCACATGAGACTTGGAGATCTGTTGATGAGATTTTGTCTGCCACAGCAGGCACAGCGCTCAGGGCTGAGCTGAAACAAAGCCTGCCATTGATGGTGGCATGGAATCAGCAGTCCCCACACAAGAAAATCATGACTACCTCCTCTTCTCCTTTCCTTTTGTTTTGTTCACCAACTAGGAAAGACCAGGGGTAAAGAAATTTGTGTAGTCCTCTTCCTTTTAGCTTGCCTGGCCTTAAAAGTGTGGGGGACTCAGGAGCACAGGTTCCTGAAATTGCAGGCATATGTGCTGAAACAGACATGGGTATAGAGCTGTGTGGGATAGCTCACTCACAAGAAGGTCTCCAAAGGACACTGTGGCCACATCAGTGGGGTGCTGAAGCTTGCAGAAGGAAACAAACAATACCTCACTGGTAGCTTTGCTAAGTGGAGTTCCTACTTGAGCATTGCTCCCAAGGACAGCAGGAATAAGCAGCAAGAACTCTGAGCCCCTACCTTGCACACAGACAATGCACATGTTTGCTCTAGGGAAAGCAGCTCATTTCACTTCTAGGGAACACAGGCAGAGAAGGAGCAGGTCTACCATCCATGCATGTCACTGCAAAGAGAACAAGCATGTGATCAGCAGCAAGATACCATCTTCCACCTCTCATTGTGCTCAGTAGAATATTCTCAGCCCACAAATTCCTGGGGTGGCAAGGTCTGGCTTTTTATCCCTACTCTTTGGGCATTCATCACCATCACCATGACAAAAACAAAAGCAGCATCCAAGCACTATTGTAGCAAATATGATAAGAAATATAATGCATTTCTTGAACAGCTATCAGTAACCCTCTCCCCTTGTAGTAGGGAAAAAATCCAGCTTTCAAAAATGTGATGCATGTATGTTGCTATATAATGATCTTCTAACATGCAAAAAAGAGACCAGGAAATGATTTAAAATGCCATAAACTTCCTCAGAACAGGTTTTCTGCTGATATGCCTTTCTCCCTGAAGTGCTCCCCATGCTCTTTCTGAAATATTCATTGCCCTAATGATTTCTTCAGGCACTGCTCCTGTACATAAAGATTAGTTCCTCCTATCAGGAAAGAAGCAATTCCAAGGGAACTGTTACAGGAGAAACCCACAGGGTCCAAAAATATATGTAAAAAATGTTTGCTTTTCTTCCTTTGCACCTAAGGAGTTGATTTTAACCTTTACTTTCAGATGTGGAACAGTTACTCTTATCCATGTGTTTACAATTAGAAAAACAAATCTCTGATTTCTTATTTTTCTAGAGCTGTTATACTTCTCTATTTTAGCCATTATTTCATGCACTTGTGTTGTGCCCTTGCAACACTGCAGAGCTAGATGCACTAGAATTCACATGATCATCCATTCTCTAGACACTTCTGCAGCTCTCAAGGCAATTAAAAAATGTTTCATCTGTCACTTAAACTGAACCCTTTCCCCCACAGCTTGCAAGCTCCTCGTGGTTTTAGGAAGTCATTCCTTAAGTCCTAACACCTTTAATACATGGTGGCTGCTTTGTAGTATAGCTTGCTAGAAAAAAAAGAATTTTTAGTCACTCCAGCAATGGAAACCTCAGAGAGAAAGTGTCCAGTCTTAGGATCCACACCGTTCTGCAAGGAGGCTTGGTGCTGCAAGACGGTGAACCATGGCTCAAGAACACCACCTTCAGTTGCGCACCATGAAGACTGTTTCTACAGTTGAAACATTTCAGAAAAAGAATGCTTTTACTCTGTGTGCATCTGCTTAGACTTCTGCACACTACATTTACTGAAATACAAACAAATAAGTGGCCTCTATTAAGATCTACTTCAAGCAACGATGGACTCAGTCCTGCAGTGCACTGTATCATCCTGTAGCCTAAGGGGGGCCAAAGCTCATTTGTGGGATGAACCCCTGAGTGCAGTAGAAAGCACAAAGAGTACAAGAGTAATATTTGGTAAATGGTGGTCCGGAATGTATTTGAACCAGAAATTAGAGGTAAAGAGCACTATTGTACTTACCCAGAAGAGAAAAAGGTTGCGAGGTAAAGAAGAGCCACAAACACCACTACTTACTAGACATTTTGCTCATGAGTGTTTCAGTGGTACGGTGAAAAATCCAGGAACACATCCGCTCCCTGCATTTCACAAACAGCTCAAATGGCTTATGTTGAGAGGAATATAAGCCAGATCTCTAACTCTGTGAGCCAGCTCCCAAGCAGGCACATTTAAATAATCTTGTCTTCCATGTTTATCAAAACAAAAGAATGGATATTCACCTGTTCCCACCATTTCTCCAGGATTATGCAGTATCTTTAGTAATCTTTTGAGCCTCTATTAAATAAACACACATCACAGAAGTTCCATGCAGCACCAAGGACCTCACTTAGTATTTCAAGTTATTCTCAATGAATAAAAATATGAAGAATAAATAAAAGCTAACCAAACACTGATTTCATCTCAAATGATGACGGCATATGTAAAATAAACTGAAAAGAGTATGAAGAAAAATAACAGGTGGGTATAAACCAGTAAGAAAACAGAAATCTAATTTTGAGATAGAAACTCTTTTCCCACACCAAAAAGCCACCCAAAACCTGGAAATGATTAACATCTTCCCCTCCCCAAAACTGGACAGACTAATTCCATTAAAAATTTAATTAATTTAAACCTTCCCTTCCTATTGAAAATACAGATATGAAATATTTAATCAATCTTTGTATTTGATAACATAATATTTGCCACAAATGAATCAATTAATTTGAAAATGTATTTCACATTTTTTCCTATTGTAACACAAAGGTAATTTTAAAACATTAATTTTAGAAGACAACCAAGATTACTACGCTGGGTAAAAAACCCAAAACATCACCACCACCAAAATCCCACAAAACTGTAACCAACATGAAAAAAATAAAAAGATGTATCTTTTTTATACTGGGAAGATGAAAGATCATTAGATGAGGAATCAAGCCATTATTAACCATAGATAGAAAAATCAGAAGTAGTAATAAATAAACACTCACCTGGCAATTGCAATCATATTTGGCACAAAGCAAGAGCAGGTTTCCACATGCAATAAAATATAATGGGAAGAACAGCAAGTTTAATACAGGGATGGAAAAAAATTAATTAGCATTAATGTAATGCCAGAATATGATGCAGTAGCAGAATCTCTAACCCTTTAAAAAGAAAATGTTTTAATCTGACTGGAGTGGTTGTTTTCAAGGAAATAGCTGAAGAGTTTGCCCCACAAACAAGGGATCTCAGTTTAAGTCAAAGTTCTGAATCAATCTGAGAAAGTTTTGAAGGATTTAAAAAGTCGACATCTAGTTTTGATATTAGAAAAGGATTCAGGTAAAGATTTTATTGCTGGGGGAACTAAACAAACACTGCCTTGATTCAAATCTTACACAAAAATAAAAACCAGTTTACTCAAGATTTTATACCATCAACAACAGCAATTAAAGTTAAAAACAGAATTGATGCTAGCCATGAGAAGTGGCTCTTGTTAAAAGATACTCCTCTTAACTCTTTCTAGGCATGATTACCTGCTTAGTTTATACAA
This sequence comes from Aramus guarauna, assembly GCA_013400195.1. Lineage (NCBI taxonomy): Eukaryota > Metazoa > Chordata > Aves > Gruiformes > Aramidae > Aramus > Aramus guarauna. Next base: position 280,290 of record VXBL01007443.1, read on the forward strand.
CAATGCCACCAACGGAATATACCAGCATTTCTTAAAAGCGTTTAACTTTTCTCTACTTGGATATTAGCAGTATTTTTAACAAAAAATTAACAAGGCACAATAGTGGTATAAAAGTTGAATCACTGACAGATCTCTAAAAATCATATTTGGTTATAGGGTGTAAAGACATTACTAGCAAAGTCCAGCAGGGATCAATCTGTCATCCAAAATTATTCAGTAATTTTATCAGCAGCTTAGGTGATGCCTAGTAATGTCTGCAGATAACACGAAAGTTACAGTATAGTAAGTAACAATGAAAACAATTTTCTGCTACGGAAAGGTGTGAATTGACTGGTTAGGATGTTGTCAAAGCAACAGTGTGTATTATCATGGCAAAACACAAGGAAATGCACTTAATAATAAAGAATGAGGATTTTACCCCGCAGTGTAGCAGAATTTGCTCCAGAATACATAAATCAAAAATCTTTTGAGTCATTGCAGTGAACAACTCGGACATGAGTGCTGACGTCAAAGATGCAGTTAAACGCATTAGTTGTTCCTTGGTTATATAAAATGGGAATATGCTTATTATACTAATTTGGAATTTCCTGGAAAACTGCAGCACATATTCATTGTTTAAAATATGCACAGTGAGTCCAGCATTTTTTGGAAACTTCATAGTATACCACTGTTTGCAAGTGTGGCTTGTAACTTTTGTAGTCTAAACCCAGAATTCATATATTCTCAGAAAGCAATGGGGTTACTCTGCATCTTTTTTTTTTTCCAACCAAAACAAAACCAAGCCGCCGAAGGCCCAAAATTTTTTAACGTGGTAGCTGTTATGGTTTTTTGCCCGTACCTTATGGACCGTTTGCAGTATGGCTGAAACCTTTCATTTAGAACAGGGCTGACACGTGCCTGGAAATCCTGGCCAAAGAACAAGTTCTCAAAATTTGCCAGGACGAGGTTTCCAGGTGGGAAAAGAAGGAAAAGAATATATAGCTGGAGAACAAAATAAAAATCAATACCTAGCCTCCTTGCATCCAGTAAACTGTAGGCCTAGGAGGCATAAGGAAATGAAACAAAATTAGGAAAGTCTTTTTGCCTCTAAGGACAAGATGTCTAAGGTGGTAGAAGGATACCATGTCCCGCTGTTTGGTGCCTGTGCATGCCATAAATTCTATCTGTTTAGTTTACTATGGAGAAGAATAAGGATAAACTTTCCCAGTGTATGCAGAATACCTATAAAGTAACCTGTATATCTGCAGTATCAGAATTCACCCACAATACATCAGCTGAAACCGCTAAAAATTCAATAAATTCAGCATCCAAATAAGGTGCAGTTTCCATATATTGAGAGCTAATAAAAATTTAGCCTGGAAGACGGCAGACTCACTCTTGCTTGGAGTCTTTAAAATAGGATTCAATACACTTTAATGTATCTTTTGAAGATAGCTGTGTGGTATGTATATAAGGAAGCTTGGACTGGTGGCAACTTTATTGGATTAAATAACTCAGCTAGCATGTAACGTGAACCATGCAGTATCATAGGACTAAATTCAGAACTTTCCTGATAGAAAGCTGTGCTTTCAGCAATAACTTCTTTGTTGCATCCTCAATATTTGAAGCATCCTGTGACAGAAGGGAATCTAAGCCAACCCTGAATATAGCAGTAAAGGCACGTTTCAGTTGCCCCGGTAGATCTAGCAGCACCAACGATTGTTAACCGTTCTCATTTCCATGATCATGATATTACAAATACCGTGGGAAGCAAATCAAATCCCCTCATACCTGACAAGTAAAAAGAGTGACTGGTAATAAACCACAGCACTGCTCAAAATCATGAGCTGGTTCTTCCATTGTAGTAAATCAACATTACTTCATTGGAGATGAAGTCTTTTGGATTTATGCCAGATAAGGGTCTGACCAGCATGTAGCGTTTTGAAATCTGGAGAAACCATTTTTCTTGGCTGCAGTACATCTCATTCATCATAAAAACACAGTAAAACATTCAAAAAGGTTACTTAATACATTGTCAAAGTAAACGCATCTCTGTAAATCAGAGCCAGCACAGCTATGTCTCGGGTGATACTAGTGTTGCTAAGGTAACTATTAATTTCCACCCTAGAGTAAATAGTTACATAAAGCTGACAGCTTATTCAATTTTATGTGTTAGACTCTGGGGCAGAGCATGCCTTTTATTTCCTCCTGTGACATTGACCCTAGTTCAGGTTGCGCACCCCCTTGGCCGCTTAAAATCAGAGGTCACCTGTATCTCCTGCCAAAAAAGTTATCAAGGTAACAGCCAGCAAATCTGATCCCTCTGGTCTGCCACTTTCTCATATCCTCTGCTTTTTATTTTGTGTTGGGTTATGAGTCAAATTTCTTGACTCACACACTGAAGCTTAGAAACAGCATCTCCAAAATACTGTGTAACTGGTTTCTAAGTGAAGGCACACAGCTGCTATCAACCCAGTTTTCCCACTTAATTTGAATCTCCGATAAGCAAGCCCACTTGTCTTTTCCTTTTACATTTGTTGGAATCTTTGGTGGATGGCTGTTAGCGTCTTGCTGAAAACACACAGCAGTAGTTACACGTTTATTGAATCTCCTGTAAAACTATTGTTTCAAGTGCAAAGTGTTTAGTGGCAATAGCAGCTTAAACTATTTCTTCCCCTGTCTTATGGTGCACTTTGCCTTCTACTGTGCTAGCACAATCATTTACTAGCCTGTGCTACAGCTTTGATTAGGATTCTCTGTTAAAAATGAAAAAAAAAAAACCTTCCCTGGCTGCTTTTTTTTTTTTTTTATTAGCCCAAATCAATTCCTTGATTGGGGTGAAAGAATGGCCCTATAAACAGGCATCCTGAAAAACCTGAGGATGTTTGTGTGCATGGCAACAGGAAAATGGGTAAGAGGAGAAGGGCAAGGAAAATTACATACCTAAAAAATCAGTTTTACTACCCTCATACTTAGGTATCCCAAAACCACAATACATATTTTTGAATTCCACGTTTACCATTTCCTCCCATACTTAAGAAGTTGCTAGACTGCGGCTTTCATATAGAGTTCTTACCTCAGCTTTTGATTACGTGGCCTGAATATGTCTAGAACACATACTCAGAAAGCACTAGTCTGATCTAATGCACCTCTAGCTAAATTCAAATGTACCCTTTGAATTTCATCGAGGGATATCAGTTTACACCAGCAAAGAAACTAAGTTAAGAGGATGCATCTGAGTAGGACAACCATCATCTGCCCACCTGTCAGGACTGTTGAAATAAATACTGCATAGTCATTGGCCTGTAGCTGCTACATGAAATGACTTTGAATACAATCAGTCTATAAGAGGTTTAATCTCACTTGGAAATGCAGTGGGGGGAAAAAAAAAAAAAAAGAAATTCCAGGTATGGAATTAAAGTTAACGGACCTAAATTCCCGAATTTCATACTTACTTTTAACACAGTTGGGTGAAAGAGACTTAAACTAGTTATTTATATGCCCATATCTAGACTATCATCACATTTATGCTGCTTATTCAGAGAACAATAGAACACAAGACATGTACTAAAAGATATGGTTCTGACAGCTTGCCAGATGCCCTGTTTTCCCCTGGAAACAGAGAACTAATCACTGTCTCATGCTGAAGATATAATCCTATCAACATTAAATTGCAATAGTGGAAGTGTGGGATTGAAAAACTTTCTCATGAGATTGAGAAAATGTTTAAGTTCTAGATCAGAAAATCATTGCTTTTGGGAGAGAGCTATCCCCATTCCAACCCCACGTGCGGCGTCAGTGACTGAATGCAACATCTTTATATTTGTGAGAAAGTATCATGGATTCTCTCAAGGAAAACACCTAAGCAAACTGCCTGTAGTTTGTTCAGCGTTCAAGAGCAGCTGAGATCTGTGAATCAATTAAGGATTCCAGAAAGCTCCCAGGAGGCACGAGGGCAGTGAGTATTTATTTGCACAAGCCCACTGCACTCTCAAGTCTTTTCTTGAATGGTTGTTTTCTACTTGTGTTTAGTCTTTGAAATCTAAGCCAATAATAGAGATGATTTTATTAAGCAGACAGATGCCCTTAACAAACTAGACTGGAATCATCATTCCCTTTGACGTAAATCTATGGAGCAGTTGTCAGATGGTAATGACTTTCAGTCATCACCATGTCTGAATCTGAGGCAGTGAATTGGGTAATAATAGGCTCGGTGTTGCATTACCAGTTTCCTGAACCATGTAGTGTCCTGCATCCATCTTGGAAAGAATAGATCTTGATGCTCCTAACAAAATGTTAGAAAATTAAGATTCTCCTTTCACTGACCATCTAACGTGTACAGACTGAACAAGCAATTAAGTTTCCTGCAGTCACGATGGTCTTTTACAAAGAAACTTTGAACATAAGTCCTTCTTTAGTGATTTTTGTGATTATCACAGTTGAAACACACCTTCAAAAAAAAAAAAAAAAGTTTAGAGCAACTGTTTCCATCTATGCAAAGTGAGGTAATCAAGGCCAGACATGGCAGAATTTTTTTATTTTTTTTTTAAAAACAACTCATTTGCAAATTCCTTAGGCTTATGGCCATACTGCAAGCAAGAAAATGGACACAGATGATTGCATTATGTGCTGAATTTTCTCGAAAACTAGTCAAAGAAACAGTGTTCTATTTCTTGAAGGAAAGAAATTAAAAAAGAGTATATTTAACTTCATTTTATAGTGCAAATTATTGTATGGACAGCCAATAATTTTATGCAATAATTGGCCTATAATACCATAGTATTGACATAAACAAGAAATTTTTATTAATAGAATGTCTTTTAAATTATCTTATTTTGCAAGTGTACCTTAATAGTATGCCATAAGACATGACTTTGGAGTGATGCTGAAGGATAAGTCACCATAAATACTAATTTATAAGTCAACATAAATACTAAATACTGCAAAATTATTTATTAGCTTCCTGTCTGTTTTTGTTTCAGAGCCTGTAAAAAGCTACGAGTGTTTACCCCAAGTGGAAAATAGTGTTGTGTGTGTTTGTTAACATACAGACTTACATAACTACAGTTGCGTACTGCCAAGTGCACACTACCATTAATGGGCAGGGGAGTTTTGTCCTTCAGGAATCAAGGAGCTGATTAATCAGATTAAGAGGAGGATGCAACATTTGGTCTGTAAAACTGACCTTGCATGTCTGTAGGATTACAGAATTACAGCATACAGGATCTAAAGATGATAGCAAAGTAGACAAGATACCAAACCACAAATCAGTCCTTAGTGTGGGATGCGGTGAATCTATACTGGGATATTTGGGCTCCTGAAGATGCTCTTATCTGCCAGAGGATTCTCCCAAGTACCTACACATACATTTCAACTACATGTGTTGGTTTGAGAACTGCTGTCACAAGGGTTAGAAGAGGAACAAATGCCTTTTGGTGACTCTGATAACCATAAACGCTCTCTCACGTACAGTAAGGTATTGGGAAACATGCCAAAATCACAATAATCCTCAGGGAGTATGTCACTCTATGAAACAAAATTATCAGCATACTCACAAATACATCCTAAATTCTTTGAAATCAATGAAGTTTTTCCTCTTTCCTTAGGATGACCATAGTATTACTAACACCCCAAATAGGTTTTAAGACTCTGACTTTCTGATGCCTGTCTATGATAACAAGATCTTCTGCATTAATCATATGAATAGCATACAGGAGATCCACGTTAAGCTATTCAGAAGATTACCATGCATGCAACAGTCAAAACTAAAATAGATTTAACCACTATGTAGTCATATTGACTTAGATCAGATGTAGCCAATTTCTTACATTTGGCTAACTACTACATAGAACAAGAATTGCTCCAATGTATCTTTAGGGATAACTGTAACCCTTAAAAGAAAGTATTTGTAAACATTTGATAATCCAAGACAGAAGGTTTGAGAAGTTTCTAGGACAGAAGTTCCTCAAACTTGTGCATTTTTCAGCCAGTAAATGAGTTACTAATACTTCCTACCCAAGTCCTACCAAAGCTCCAGATTCTATTTTATCAGTAGGACAATAAAATAGAGCATAACCATTCTCAGTTATGCTGCAAATAAAGCTAAGCTATGTGTGTGGCTTTGCTACAATTTGTCTTTTAAAGATTAAAAGACTGTCTACAACGCTTTTGTGGAGTACAGTAACCGTCATAGCTCCTGGCCTACATTCACACAAACAGGAAAGTCACTCCAACACCTCCTCTATGTAAGTATCAAGCAATCATCTCTTTTTCTTCTTGAGAAATTATAGACTTGACAATCTAACAAGCCTTTTCTAATATCATAAACTTGGGTCCTAGAATTCTGTGATCATCAGCTCCTTCTTCACAATATCATTAAATATGTCAGGTTGGAAAAGCTTTTGTATCCAACTCCCATCTCAATGCAGGGATAAGTTCAAATTTAGCTGTCTCTGGAAATAAGAATCCAAAACTCTCTGGGCAACCTGGTCCAGTGTTTGACTGTCCTCATGGTGCAGATTTTTTTTTTTTCCTTCTTAGATCTAATTACAATTTCCCTTGCTGCAGCCTCTGTTCATTACCTCTTGCCCTTTTGCTGTGAACCTCTGACAAAAGTCTAGCTCTATCTTCTCTATAAATCCCTTTTAACAAGTTGAAAGTGACATTTAGATCTCTCCCTACCCTTATGTTCTTTAGTCTGCCACTATTGAGCTCCATGACATTTCTGTCAGCCCATTTCTCTAGCTTACTGAAATCTCTCTGAATGACAGTCCTACTCTCCAATGTATTGATTGGTCCCCCACGATGCGGTGTCATTGGCAAACTTGATGAGGATTTATCATAATTCTCACCACTCAGCCCATTAATAGAGACATTAATCAGTATTTGCCCCTGTATCAGCTGCTGAGCAATGCCACTAGTAATCACCTGCCAGTTGGACTTCACACCACTAATCATAATCTTTTGGCAGCCTAGCAAGTTTTCCAGCTGTCCAGCCTATTTTCACCACCTTGGCTGAAGAAATTCTCCTATGGGAGACCATGTCCGAGGCTCTGTTACAATCAGAGTAAACAATATCCTCTGCTCTCTCCTTCATCCCCCAAGCCAGTCATCTCATCCTCGAAGGCAATCAGGTTGGTCAGACACGATTTTCCCTTAGTGAATGCAAACTAGCTGTTACCAGTCACCATAGGTTTTGTGTCCCTGGAAATGGCAAATCAGTAGAATTTAGTCCATAACCTTCTTCAGGGCCAAGGGTGGACTGAATGGCCTGTAGTTCAGCCTCCTTGCCTTTCACGAATGTAGATTGATTTGCCTTTTTCTAGTCATCAGGGATATCCTTGAATGGCTACAACACCTTGCAAAGCCTTCAGACTGTTCCCTCAGCATCCTTGAAAATATCCAGTCCCATTAGCTTATGCTTCTCCAGTTCGCCTTGCCTGGTCTTTGTCTACCATTAGTAGTCTTCATTCTCAGAGACTCTGCCACTGGACACAGGATACATCAGGGGCCTAAAAGCCAACCTTGCCTCAATAAAGATGGAGCCAAAGGTGACACCAAGTCTTTCCATATCCTCTGTCATTACAATGCCCATTCCAGGTCTTTTCTTTCTTGTTCTGGTTTCAGCTGGGACAGAGTTAATTTTCTTCCTAGCAGCTGGTATAGTGCTGTGTTTTGGATTTAGGGTGAGAATAATGTTGATAACACACTGATGTTTTCAGCTGTTGCCAAGCAGTCAAAGACTTTTCAGCTTCTCAAACTGCCCTGCCACTGAGAAGGTGGAGGGCGCCCAAGAAGCTGGGAGGGGACATGGCCAGGACAGCTGACCCAAACTGGCCAAAGGGATATTCCATATCATATGACATCACGTTCAGTATATAACTGGGGGGTGACCAGGAAGTGGCATGACTCAAGAACTAGCTGAGCACTGGCTCCGGGGGTGAGCAATTGTGCTGTGCATCACTTATTTTGTATATTGTTTTATCATTTTCTTCCTTTTCTGTCCTATTAAACCGTCTTTCTCAGCACATGAGTTTTACCTTTTTCTTTTCGATTCTCTCCCCCATCCCACTGGGTAGGGTGGGGGAGTGAGCCAAGGCCTGTGTGGTTGTTTTAGCTGCCTGCTGGGTTAAACAACAACAGTTCTTAATTTTATAATTTCAGGAAAAAAAACCAATCATGTTCTTTGTTAATATATTTAAACAAATAAACATTTTTATCATATTTGCACACCAGCTGGGAATGAATCTGGATTGCTGTAGTAAACAAGTTCATTGTGTAATTTTCATTGACATAGTATTCAACATACATAGCAAGACTGTTTTTCAGTATCTCTCTTTTACTGTTTGTGACTCTGCCAGATAACCTTTGGCCTCCTTAAATTTAGGAAATATAGTCAACTTTCATCCACCATGACATTTCAAATGTTTATTTTCTCTGCACAAATATTTTACCCTATATGTTCCCTTATGCTAGCTAGAAACAAAACAAATTGCTCTAAGATCACTTAAACAGAAAATTCTCAAGCTAAAGAGATCTACCCTGCCAGCAAATCAACCAGTGGTAAAATATTAATTTCCTATTCAGGTAGGTCAGTAATTTTTTGTGTACTGTGAAGCTGGGAGTAACAGCTTCATACCAGGCATTAACCTTAGGTCTCTTTGCCAAGACAGTTTTCTTCAAAGATCTGGAAGGTGAGCTATTATCATCAGAAAGGTGTACTTATGAACCAGCATAGACACAATTATACAGAATGAAAACAAAAACCCGCTATTTAGAGAATATTAATGTTTCAAAATCAAGCTTTCAGAAAACCTAGGAAACACCTAGGAAAACACCATTTGCAGTTGTCCTAGAAACTTTAACTCAGCATGCTATGCTTATGCTTACCGGCTGGCTTTAATTCTATGATTTTCCTTTTCCCTACAATACTCGTGCCATTCAAAGTACACAATAGCCACTTTACGCTCCATAACAACTAGTCAATACTTTCTTTACTTCTCCTCAGGATAGGTCCCTTTGTTCAGGCTTTATTTACTATGCACTCTAAATCTGCTCTGATTAGCATCACACAAGGACTCCGCGAGAGAGGGAGAAAGAGAAGTGCATTCTCCCTGGTACCATTCAATATCTTCAGAGTGCGAGTCCTGCAAATACAAACCTTTTCACAATACATGTTCCAAATTACCCACATAAACGACACTGGAATACATAATAGTCTCTCTATATAACCTTCCCTTCAAAAACTAGCTTATGCCCAGAACAAAAAATTCCACATTTTAATCTCTGAAAGAGGGATGGTGAATGGTGGGAAGCAGACAAGAGCATAATCATTTGTGCAACAAGGAAAAGATGGAAAAGGGCAAAGCAAATTGTCAAGTGACTCCTGAGCAGTTATTTTGTTCACCTAAACCCAGGTGTCCCCTCATGCCATATCCATTTACCACCTGAAGTACAAGTCAAAATCAAGTTCCCATTCGCCTGTCTGCTCAACTGCTGTCGGTGAGCCCATCATTTCCTTTGCCTGTTGGTAGCATCGGTCTTCCTTCCTATAGCTCTGTAGTCACCCTCACACCCACAAGTTTTGCCTTTCTCTCTAGTCAGCTTCCCAAAATCTTGGTCTTCTGTCTCCACTTCAGGTGTTGTCACCCTTACAGCATTCAGACGGGCCAGCATCTCTCCTTGGAGCTGTCAGTACTGTATAAAGTTAAGGGGGGCATTTAGAGCAGAGGAAGGACAGTTTTCTTCCTTGCTTTGATGTCCTGCTCTGGTTGTGGACACCTATCAACAACTCAGAGCTGGAATTGCAGGGGGAAAAAAAAAAAAAAAAGATGAAAACAAGGTAGTAATTCTTCAACTAAATATGAGTTCAAAATCTGGAAACAGACCTGCAAAGTCTCATTGCAATAGAGAAGCTTATGCCTTTTTTAAGCCAAAGGGTCGTACATGTTGAAGTCCACAATGGTCTACGTGTTGCTTACTGTTTAGCTATTTCATTTCTTTTCATGTTTGCTACCTGGTCAACAGGACCAAACCCCGATCCCACTGAAGTGGGAGTTTTGCCAGTGACATGAACAAATAAGAGAGTTTCCCTAGCTCTAGTCATAAATTAGTTTGAAGATGTGGCTCAGTCTAGAACAATTGTCAGGAAATGAATTTGACCCCTTGTCTGTATTTAGATATTGTGTCACTTTGGCATAAATAGTGGTAAGTACCACAAGAAATAAAATATTATTTCTATAGCGTATAGCCTTTATTTTTTAATATATACATAACTACATGTATATAACATATCATACAGCTTATCTATATGCATGTAAATTATTTTTTATATAATGTGTATTTATATATGTATGTACTTACATTGTACATGCTACATGTATATAACTATATGTATACAGTTACAGTGTCCAGAATTAAGAAAGCACTTTTTATATATTGTGGTGCTTTCTCTGTTATTTCAGGTCACAATTTTCTCAGTCCTTCCTAATCTTTAGACACAAGGTAGTTCCTGAACAATCCAAGAGATGACTGAATTTCTGTCACCTTCTTCAAGACTTGGGGAGGGGGGGAAGAAAAAATAATTTTCATTTCTTCAGCCCAAATCTCTCACAGGAAGACATTAGCTTAAATGCTTATAATGCCTTAGCTTGTCTTATTGGTGGGGGAGATGGAATAACTCACTGTGACATATAGTGAAAAAAATTCCATTCCCAGGCCAAGAACGTCAAGATGTCTTCACGTTCTCCAGGAGTGAACTAACAAATGAAGTTTCCCTGTGGCCACCATCACAGATCACAATGAAAGTTAAAATTTGAGCCACGTATTCCTCAAGTATAGCCTGACATTTCACCAAAGAGCTGCACTGAGATCTGAATATCCTAAAATCACAGACACCTGCTTTCACACTGCAAGTACAATGGGTGGAACTGAATAAATTCCTTTTCTGCTACCTCTGTGTTTCTTGGTCTGTGGCAACCTCATTAATACAAATAGAGTCTTTTTCCCTTCTGACTATCCATCATAAATGAAGACTGGCCAGTAGAATGATTTTGACTGATCAAGGAATGTGAAGGTCAGAGGGCTACCAAAAGATGAGAAAGAATGACTTAGTTACTGGAGGAAAGCGAGAGTGGTTGTAAAATGCTGTGGACTAACTCAGCCATTCTGTTATAAAATAGTTCAAAAGAGAGAGAGAAAAAAGGGTAATAGAGCACTGATCACATACACACAATGCTCCCCACATTCCAGAGCATCACCTGAGCACTGATTTTCCTCAGCCTGGTTCTTCTATTTTTTATCAGAATTATCCAATTATTAGAGGTGACTTCACCAGGACATTGGTATATGAAGGTCAAAGAAAGCATACTCCCTGATGAACACAATGGGGAAACCGGTAACAATGGATGACGAGACAGCTGAGATACTCAACAACTTTTTTGCCTCAGTCTTCACTGGCAACCTCTCTTCCCACACCTCTCAAGTGGATGGATCTTTTTGGTATACAGCAGTATTATAGGACTGCAAAGTGTACTATAGGCAAGCTTAGGAAAAAGGAAAAAAAAAAAAAAAAGAAAGAGAAAAGGAATATTGCCTGAAAACACTGCTCTCTCTTCACATGTTTCTGTTTTTAGATACAGCAAGTGATATTGATCTAGTTGATAAATCATTTGTTCCATTTATCCATACTTGGAAACATTCCATCTATTTATAACCTCCAGTGGAAATAGAGGTGTCTCAGTATGCTACTTATTTTTGTTTATCCAATATTATTAAGGCATTTTTACTTACAATATTGAAACAACTAATTAAAAAGAACCATACAAAAAAATCAACCCAAATCAGTTTTATACCAAAAAAAGAGAGATATTATAAGGAACAGTTGTTTAAACAAGTACAGCTAGTTTCCAATCTCATTCATGATTAAAATGAAGGATGAATATTTCCTTTGATTCAAATTTCAAGACATTTATCTCCCCAGACCTATGCATGGAAGATGGTTATTAGCTCCATTTTGATTACATATGACTGTGGTGGGTTGACCCTGGCTGGAGGCCAGGTGCCCACCAAGGCCACTCGATCACTGCCCTCCTCAGCTGCACAGGGGAGAGAAAATACAACAAAAGGCTCCTGGGTTGAGGTAAGAACAGGGAAAGATCACTCACCAGTTACTGTCATGGGCAAGACAGACTCAACTCAGCAAAATTAATCTAATTTATTACCAAACAAATCAGAGTAGGGTAATGAGAAAATAAAACTAAATCTTAAAAACACCTTCCCGCACCCCTCCTTTCTCACTGAACTCAACTTCACTCCCAATTTCTCTACCTCCTTCCCCCCCTCAGTGGCACAGGGGGATGGGGAATGGGGCTTGTGGTCAGTTGATCACACGTTGTCTCTGCCACTCCTTCTTCTTCAGGAGGNACCGTCAACCTCCATCAGCTGCAGAGGAATCTCTGCTCCAGCACCTGGAGCACCTCCTCCCCCTCTTCCTTCACCAACTTGGGTGCCTGCAAAGTTGCTCCTTACATATTCATACTCCTCTCTCCAGCTACAATTACTTTTGGTGGTTTTTATCCCCCTTCTTAACTACATTATCCCAGAGGCACTACCACCATCGCTGATGGACTCAGCTTTGACCAGCAGCGGGTCCATCTTGGAGCCGGCTGGCATTGGCTCTGTTGGACATGGGGGAAGCTTCTAGCAGCTTCTCACAGAAGCCACCCCTGTAGCCTCCCTGCTGCCAAAACCTTGCCACACAAATGCAATACATTTGCAAATATTGACTTGTTCACAGGAGTTTCTTACTTAGAAATGTGATGTGTGTCCAGCACTTCCTTTCTACTCTGGTCTTTATTGTCAACTCAAACATAATTCCTTCCCATTCTTCCTCAAAAGTTCTGGATTACTGGACTTAACAGTTGATTTAGCATTAAAGATTTTAGAAAGCATTTCTCTCTGAACTGCTTCTGTTTCATGAACAGTTTTTAATTATATTTTTTGGTAGAAGGTACCATAAAATACACTACAGGATATTTGACAATATGACCTTTGTGGACTACAGGGTTTATTTTATCTGTCTAATGGTAGATTACATAAATTAACATAAAATCTTTTTATTCCTTATATAGATTTAAAAGTATATTAAAAGATCAACATAAATTTAATAACTACACTTAATGCAATAGAATTATTGCTTTTAATTAAATGAAGCATTTTCAGGACTGGATTACCATCTATATTTTTAATAATATCAAAGTGAAGTTATTCATGCATGAGAAAAATCAAAACCTATCATATTTGGAAAACTGAATTGTTAGTGATTAGTAAATATTAGTTCCCTGAGCACTTTGTATAGGTTATTGAGAACGGTAATTAGATTTCCCTCCTTCACAGTCAGGATATGTTTGAGCTTCCAAAACTTAAAAATCCTCCTTTATCATACCTGCGCTATATTCAGTAAATGTTAATCCTATATTTTGATCTTATAGATGTTTTTTCTTCTTCACCAACTAAAGGAAATATAGCCCTTAAGCAATGAACTGTAAGGGCTTTAAAACTGTTCATCAGCAGATGAACTGTTACTTAGATAAAAGAATTATGAACCAAAATAACTGGATTCAGATGTGACATATATATTGGACACCCTCAAATAAGTACCTGATAGAAGATTTTATGCAGTAAGTTACCTGAAGGAGCTAAAGGAATAGGAAATACAGGCAACCTAGTAACTGCTGGAGGAGAGGGTGGAGATCAGATGAAATGTCATACTGTCTGCCAGAAATAAGGTCTACAAAATGACCAGAGTCTACAAAGAATCCTAATGGGAATGGGTCCACTGATGGTTTTTTATATTTAGATAAAGGATGATTTTTTTTCCGGCATGACTCAAAGATGGTTTTGTTAGGGGAAGGACTAAAATACATTATGGTGAGTACATAACGTTAAGTGATATTTTAATGTTCATAGACGAAGATCAAGACAAAAATAATTTGGAATATTTTGGAATGTTCCACCAGCAGAAGACATACACAGATTTTTCAAAAGAGGGACTCCCTTGAGTACGTAGGTACTGTACTGGTGTAAGGATCAAGACTTAAACTAAGCCTGAAGATGAATTATTTGAGGCACATGAAGATCAAGTTCTGAAAAGAATAGCATTACAGTTTGAGCTAAAACACTCTGAAGTTAAAAAAATAAATAGTCGGACTGATGAAAATGAAATAAAATATTTTTTCTGAAGTTCCTGTAAAAGACCTCAAATACAGTATGAGAAAAAAAGGCTATTTTTATAAATAAAGCATAATCACTTAATGCTGCTTCTCCTTCTTGCAGCTCACATGGGATGGTCAGCCCTTTTCTGACCTCATTAATTTAAAGCAGCCTCTGGTCTGGGGAAAAGCATGCAGTGACACATCCGCAAATCTGATACAGCAGGCAAGATTTTTCCATAATCTCCATTTCACTTCACTGCCTGGGTCAAACTCCTGAGACCAGTTCTCAGTTTCTTCTGGTATCCACCTGCTCACACTTAATCTGCAGATCACCACATTATCTTCATTACATCATCCTTCTCCCCTGCAGTGGGGCTGAAAGGCCCAAGAGTTACGTCTTTCATAGTCCACTCACTTTTTCCCCAAGTGATGTTAGTCACTATTTTCTCCCTTCTATTCTGTCTCAGCAGGCCCTGCCAAGCCGTGCTCCCTTCACAGCTGCCTCCCAGGTTCCTACCTTAAGCTCATCACCCAGGTGGCTTCACTTGTCCACCTCCCTGTTTTCTGCCTTCACTTCCTCTTACGCTGTGCTAATGCTGGTTCCGCTCCATGCACGTCATGTTAAAACTACCCGTAGTAATTCTTTACTCTGCTATTCTAAGGCTGTCTAGGAGCCATTCACCAGGGAAGTGAGGCAGATTGCAGGTTCTGACTTTTCAGATGCAGCTTTGACGGAAAAGTTGCATACCCTAAACGTGTTGCGCTAGCACACGTAGTTCATTCCTGACTGCCAGCTTGCACCCAGGACACCGAATCCCAGTCAGAAAAGGTTGCATGCCTCCAGCTCCCTGATAGAGATGATGCCCTCTCTCGTGATTCTACCTGCATTACCCTGCGCTGAGCGTATAGGAAACAAAATACTCTTACCCATGTCCCGTGCAATTCTGAACATTGCCAATGCATGTCAGTTCCCACGGTCATGACCTTTACATCTCCCCACTTACCCATTTTGATGCTTCAGTATATGCTGGCAAAAGCCAGTGGGTTTCTGCTTATCTTTCCTCCCTCCATTTGCTTCTCCCTTACACATAAGGGCTTACAAATGCAAAAGAGGAATATGGCTCCACATAAGATTTTGGAAAACATCTTCCTTGGTTTATAAGTCTTCTCATTCATTAAAAGGTACACAAAGATATCAGCAGAGCTTACAGAGGAGGAGGAAAGTAATTGTAATTCTATCAAGACTTCTAATTCAAGCAAACTGCTTCAAAAGTTAATAGATTTCACACGCAATACTATCTAATCCTCCACTGTCAATTTATATAGTGGGACAATCACCTGCACTGACATGTTTAATGTGCTTTTTGTAGCCAACCACCTTGAGCCACGATCTCATCAGTTCTCGTTAGGCAAACGAAGCAGAGGCAGGTCAGTCTGTGGACGGGAGACCTCTGGGGACAGCCGGATGCTGTAGCACGCTCCCACCAGGAAATATGTTCAGTCTTTAAGGAAGCGACACCACAGCAGCCCCCGCCGTCCCACCACTTCCCCGTGGCAGTCGGCAAATCTCCGCGCCTCCCTCTTGCCTCGGCTTCACCCTCCTCCGAGCAGCCAGAGAGCGTGGCGGCGGTGACTTGCCGCGGGAGGTGACTCTCTTCCCTACGGGTCCGTGTTAAACTGACATCGCAGCGAGTGGCAGGAGGCACTCTGCTAAGAGACGTTTTGTCTTTGGGATGGGAAATAAAACATTCTCTGACTCGTGGTCATTAAAAATCCCACAGCACTTTTCACCAGGCTGGGGTTTAACACGGGTATCCTGATCATATTCCAACGTGGGTAATTGCATTTCACCTTTTTAAATTCCCCTGATGCACCAGCTGAATTCTCCTATTCACCTCTTGAGCTGAAATCGGTAGCACCAGCAATGCAAAGGTTGCTACTACACGCTGCCCTGCTGATGGCTGTGTTTCAGCAAAGTGCATTGCTTCCTACACACAGAGCATTTCAGATTCTTTGTGGAGCATGTTGATGCATGCGGATAGTGCTATATAAACACAGAAAATAATCCGTCAATAAAAGGAAAATTGTGCAGCATGAAAGGATTTCAAAATAAATTAGTCTACTCTCCCCACAAATCATTAACTGAAAAAAAAATAAAAATTAAAAATCAGACAATACAGCATATACAAATTAGTATCTTGGGTAGGTGAAGAAGTAAACATTTTTCTAATATAACTGAGAGCATAGATATTGATTTCTGAGCAGATAGGGTACTGCAGCCTCTAGCAATCCTATGATTAAATCACTGGCTTCAGCTCTGGCATCAGTGTTTCCTTCAGTTAAAAAAAAAAATAAAAAATTAAAAATATGTATGCAGAGGATATCTCCAGATCCCTAGAGCCATTCCTCTGAGTAAACTGGCAAAATGTAAATATTTCCCCGAGGGCTTTTGATCCAGTGCTAGATTATCTGACTGAAGTTGATCATTTTAGTACCACTTTGAATTGGAAGTAGTTTCTGCCTTTCAGACTCGATTTGTTAAAGCTTTGAATGGAAATAAGTTAAAACCTGCATCCAGCCTCTATGACCGGCCTTTCTGAGCCCTCTGTGAGCAAACGGATTTGCTGTTCTCACAGGCTCTGACCCCAGGCTCCAGAAAGTTAACACGGCTCCTTCCTTTGGTTTTACCGGACTTCCCACTTGGAGGCAGCAGGCACTGCGAAGATACAGTGCTCCCATTGCCAGACACTGAGGGTTTCATGCAACTCAGCAGCACCAGCAACAACTAGGGAATGCGAAGACCCTTTAAACCCTGTAACCTGCCATCAGAGCAATGCGCACTAGAAAATATGCAAGCAATTTTAGAGATCTGATAAAAAAAAAAAAATCCACTGAAATCAGTGGGCTGGGTTAATTTAGAGGAAATCAAAGCCTAGAGATGCCGTGGTAAAGCAAAGTTTGTTTATTATTGGTCATTACGCTTCTAATAGATTCAACATTTAGTTCAATAAAGTTTATCATCTTACCGCTCTTGTTCCTTAAGATAAAGGGGACAACAGAGGAAAAAATAAAAGAGTTTTACAAAAAGATTTCTTTAAAGCTGCCTTAAACGGCTCATATATTCAGGAATTGAAGTGTTATACAAAGGGACATATTTTCCTTTTTAGTTAAAACAATGAGAAACTAGAACATTAAGCCTATTGAATTTTTTATATATAAATTAAACGAGAAACTTAAATGACAAGGCCAAGAATGGAACACTATTGAAACAGCAGCCCCAAGCAGAATGATCTGTTAAAAGGATTAGAGAAAAAATTCGCTAAATATTAATAAAAAAAGAGAAGTTACTGGAGATTATTCTTCTTAATTTAACACCATTTATTCCTTATAAATATTTTCTATTTAAGGACTAATATGCATTAAACATTGATAAAATCTTTATTAAAATAGTTTCGCAGTGGCACAATAATTTCTGAATTCCTGAAACAATAGGGAAAAGAAGTCCTAAACTGGCAGATTTGATTATTAGGAAATTAACAGCCCATCAGGAGTTCCCTCCAGACCCACCAAAGCAACTTCTGCCCCGTGGCCCGGTTACTGCCGGCCGGTGGAGGGCTGTGCCATGGAGCACGGCAAGGGTCACAGGTGGTCCCGCCTGAACACATTCGCCTGCCTGATTCCTGCCAGGACACCTC
This sequence comes from Aramus guarauna, assembly GCA_013400195.1. Classification (NCBI taxonomy): domain Eukaryota; kingdom Metazoa; phylum Chordata; class Aves; order Gruiformes; family Aramidae; genus Aramus; species Aramus guarauna. The sequence continues at coordinate 298,177 of VXBL01007443.1, forward strand.
TGGTTGCTCCAAGAAAGAACAATCTGTTAGTGCAATTATTACAAATGCAGTGCTATAGTAGGCTGTAGAATTAAAAAAAATGTACACTCTAGGGAACTTGTGCTACATGAAGACTCTTTCTCTGGCAATAACCTTTCATCAAGAAAAATTTGTTCATATCATCTCTCACTCATTACTTCATTGGAGGAGGTAACTATAATTTTCAAATTTGTAAATGTGCTTTTATTTTATGTCTCTTTTACTGTGTTCCTTCCACCTTCCTTTCCTTCCTAATGTGTTTTTATATCTCTTCATGACAGTGATACTATCCCAAAAGGAGTATGTTACTATTGCTATCAATATTTTCAGCCAATCATTTAATGTAAACTTCTTTTATTCAACTCAGGGGTAATAAGTTTTGAAAATAATGAAAATATAAATCAATTTTTTTCTTATCCAAGCATCAAGGTAATACAATTTAGCAATCAACAGCAGCTATTATAATAATTTTTCTCAGTTCTAATAATCTACATTTTATTCTGTTTCAAAACAGTGCTGGTTTTGGCTGGGACAGNCTTTGCTCTTTTCCTTTTTATTACAAATTATTATTAATAATAATAATATATTTTTATTTCAATTATTAAACTGTTTTTTTCTCAACCCATGAGTTTTCTCACTTTTACCCTTCTGATTCTCTCACTGAGGGGAGGAGCAAGGGTGCGGCCGGGTGGTGCTTAGTTGCTGACTGGGGTTAAACCATGACACAAAACCAACAGAAGGGTTTGGTTACTTATAAATAACTGTAAGCACATTTAAGCATCTCTCAAGCAAAAGAAATCATAGCCAAGTGACATCACGGCAGGAATCTTAAATTTGGCATTTCTAGAAAACATTAGATTTTTTTTTTTATGAACAGAGAGACATAAGTAGAAGAATCTGGCTCAGTATTTATTAGCTTTCGTGTGTTCTTGCCTTGCAAACTTTACAGTGGAATAATACAACAGATCTTAGCAATGCTTAAATCAGTTCTACTATTGACCTTGTCCTGCTATTATTCATCATAGGGAAATTATTCTTTTCATGTACATATCATAAACTTGTCTTCAATTTTCAGTAATATATCGAGAAGATGAAGGAAATGGAACAGTAATAGCAAATGCAACAGCATTTCCCGCCCCCTCGCTTTTGAAATTTCCTGAACTACGCTTTGCTTTCAAAGCAATAACCTTTCTGGGCATATTGTAGAAAACAGCAGAGGATTCATACCCCTAGCTTCAGAAACAGGTTTTCCACTTTGTGTTAGTCATACAAATGCGATGCCTGCATTTTATAATTGCTCAGCAATCCTCTTTATTCCATCCCTCATAGCCACATGGTGAGCAGGATTATATAATTTGCACACAGAGGGAATAGATCCCTATTGCCTTGCTACACATGGATAAGGGAGCATTTTGCCTCAGTCGTTAGATTGAAGGGTGTTTTATCCTACCTAGTTTGCATTGCTCCACGTGCCAGAGCATTTCAGCTTGAGAAAAGGTGGCAAACCTTACCAACCTAACTCCCGTTTTGGATTATTTTTTTCTCTAGGAAAGAAGAAGATATGCACTGAAATCAGCTGTTTATAACTAGTAGTGAAAAAACTTTTCCCAACCCTATCAAGCTCTTTCTGAGAGCAAAGACTGCTCTTCTTTTGACCCAAAGAGTCTCCATACTGAAGGCAAGAACCACGTTTAGTTTTACAGAGTAGAATTTTAAATTTAAACAAATGATATTTCAGTCCTTAGGCTCTCATCGCCATGGCAACTAGGGACATATGGGAAAATCTTGCAACTATGGAGTAGACACACACTTTATATATTATTAATGCACTATTTCCTAGAGGAAAGTCCAGATGACTGAATTCCTTCGTTTTTCTATACCTGTCTTGGCCTTCTTTTCAAGGTTTTCTAGTTACTACCCAGCTGTCCTCCGATCTCAGCACAATTAAAACAGAGCCTTCCCTAAATATCTTTTCCTTCCCTAAATATCTTTCTGTCAGACTAGTTTCAGGTTCAGGATGACCCTAACTTTCCCCCCACTCAGTTACCAACTTATAATCATTCTTTAATTGCCTGCCCATATAATCCCCCACAACATCATCTAGATCTTGAAGGTTCCTCAGGCACAAAATATTTAAGAACTTGAGCTGTCTGGAATGAGAGGAGAAACAGGTTTTCATCCAAGTCTTCATTCTGCTGTGTCTCAGCTACTGCAGTTTCTACCCCTCTGGCCTAAATACCATATGTCTTCACTTCTATCTGTTCAAGTTTTTCTGCCAAAATAACTGTTCTGGCTCGTGCATTTCTGGCACCTTCTCCCTCATTCATATCTACAAATTCCTTCCTGACTATAAGACATTTTACAGGTTATCCATTTTATACCTACTATCACCAGCACTATCGCTGCTGAAGGTGGGATGTTAGCAGTGAATAATATCAAGGATAGCAGCAGTGCCATTTTTTAATGCATAGATCTATATTCAGAATTCCTGCTTCTGTCTTGCTCAGAATCAAGATGCAGCTGCTAATGAGGCAGCAGTTCTCTGTTGCTTTATGCTCTTGTGCCTCATCAGACCTATGAAAACCTCACAGGCATAAGGCAGTTTATATGCTACCACCATGGACCAAAATATTTTTTCAGAATTATTTCTTTCCCACGTTATTCTTCCTTACTTATTTTGACAGAAAATATTTTCTTTCTATACTTCTGTGTGAGGGTTATACAGAACATGATGCAGCTGTGAAGCTTGAATCCTTTGATTCTACTACAAGATAAATAGCCGTCTCTAACCGAGAGAAGGGGCATATTTGCAGAGCTCGTGCTAGGGAAACAGGGCAGAGTCAGACTAACGTAGATCATCACAGGTGGATCTTGCAAGACAAAATGTTGGAGCATTTATTCTGTTGCTCCTTGGCGTTCCACTGATGTCAGAAAAGCTATTGGTTTTTAACCAATGTTGCCATTGCTTGGGGGTTGGGATTTTTTCCCTCTGTATATTGGATTTCCTTGCTGAGTACAAGGAATTATGGCTGGAAAGACATATCCTGCCTTTTAACCCATTTATAATACAACAGTTGGAAAAAGGGGGGAAAAAAATACTTAGAGTGAAAGAAGATTACAGGAACAGTAGATCATAAATATTCTATTTTTTCATTATATTTTACATTCAAACTTACACTGTAGTTCTGCAATACTGCTTGGGGCTTTCAGTATTAAGTGATGTTTTATGTGATTGCATTAGTTATCTTTTTTTTTTCTTTAAGTTTAATATATTTTTGTTAGTGCACCGTCAGATAGCTAATAAGGTATAAAAAAAGCCGTTAGCTTAACCTCAGAAAGATATCTTAACTAGTGAACTATAAAATTCTGAGCTCTTTTAAGCATCACCTGGAGAACTGGGAGGAATCTTCCATCTCTTTAATTCAAAAAGCTGAAATTGAATGTCCTGCTATACTTGAATAAGCAAATAATGAGCGCTGCTTATGCAGTTAGCTCACAGATGTGGTCACCGCAAGAAAGGGCAAGAAAGAAGAAGCACATGTGACCAAAAAATTGAAAAGATATTAATGAGATTTCAAATGCAAAGTGAAAATCTGAAGTCATCATACACTTAAAAGAGACTGAGTCCAAAGAATTGGAGGGGGGTTATTTCTTATTTTTATTTAAAGTCATCTAATGATGACTTTATTTAAAGAACTGTGTCATCTCATTAAATAACCCCAGTCAAGCAATTTGATCTGCACAGCTGAACGTGTATATCCAAAGAGAATTCTAAGGAAGCCCATGAGATTCCACATAGATTGCAAGAATAAAGTTATGTGATGAATTCATTAAATTTTGTTTATATTTTGTATAACTTTATAATTGGCATTGTTTACATATCTCTCTCTATATATATATATAGATACATACACACATACACAGAGGTAAAGGCTGATCATTTGCAATGGATTGGATATGGCTCATTTTAAACAGAAGAAACTTCCTGAGAAAAAAACCTGCATAATGTATTCAAATCAAGATTCCATGCTTCGTGGTTCAACTTAGTTTCCTTCGCTTAGCCTGAAAAGCTCCTGAGCATACAGGGTAGCGAGGCATTGCCAGTGGCTGAACAATAGACTGCAAGTCAACGTATCTTTAGATATAGCTGGCATTAAAATATAGAGTAACAATGTAATTTAAAAACTGTTGAACAGAGATCTAGTAGATCAGAATTGCAAATTTATTAAAATATATGGAATAAATGATTCCGGATGTGGATTAATATTTGCATGAATTTGAACCCATGATTTTGCAACTCGAAACCCCTCCTCATATTCCATCTCTACTATTTACAACAATTCTTTCTTCATTACCAAGGCAAAGATATATTGGAGATAGGGGAAAAAAATATACAAAATCTTTTCTTACCTTTACTACAGCAAACCTTTATCATATTTTGCAGTCCTTATACAAAAATAGACAGCCTTTTTCTACTCATCTTCTCAAACATACAGTAGAAATAAGGCCAACTATTTTACTTCCTCTGTTCTTAAATACTCCACTGCTTTCTTGTCCATTTTACCATTAGATCTCAGATGAAATCTCAGCTTATTCTTCATGCTCCTAAATAATTTCTTGCCATTGAAATTATCTCTGTAAGTACATTATATGTATAAGTACAGTATTTGGGGAGTGAATTCTTATGAAAAGATGATACAACAAGAAAAAAGCATGCTTTAGTATGAGCCAGATTCTCCACAGCTACCTTACAACAAAGCATAGAATTAAGTAATAGCAACACTGTACAACTGGCAGTTTGATCTCATGTAAAAACAGGAATCCCTCCCCGCCCCTTCTATTTTCAACAGAACCATCAGCAAGGAGAAAATAGCAGTGCTAGTTTTTATGCAAATTTTAAAAAAAACCCTACATAACTCATTACAATAAACTACTCTTTCTTAAAAAAAAACAAAACCAAAACCTGTCTCTCTGTAAATGAATACAGTTAAACAGAAATTATTCCTACTTCTGCCTTTGGATTTATTCATACATGCTATGCATTCCTTGCTGTCTGGCCATAGGTACAAAATTACTTCAAAGGAAGAATATATTTTAGTTCTCTGACTTCAGAGTACTGAAGCGCATGTCAGAATGTATGCAGACAGCCCCAGTCCCACAGCTGTTGCCTTTTCTGCTTTCCATAGGTTTACATCAGTTGACCAATACAGCTCAATAGCCTGCATTTCAATTTCTTGAATCTCAGACCAGTAAGGACCATCTTCTTTCTTATTTTTAAAGCTGCACTTAGAATTTGAATAGCTTAAGATCAATGCATTTAGTGCTGACAGCTGTTTATCACACCCAGCTAAGAAAAAGTTCAGCTGAAAAAACCCTTCTGCTGTAAGAAGAGCTGTTATGTATCCTAATTGATACACAAAACTAAATATCTCTACTCTCTATAGTAAGGACTAGCAGGTTGCCACATCAACGAAATAGAAAAGAAGAGGTAAAAGCCTGCTGTTCATAAAAGATTGTGGGACTCCACTCTTCAGTCTTTGACAAAAGTATCCTGGAGTGAGTTTGTTGTGCTTGGATGATGAGAACTTGGTCACACCGTCTGTTTTAGAACAGAATTTAGTTAAACACAGACCCATGCAGGTGCTGAATATAAGCAACCTGAGCCATCTATCTACAGCGAGCTGAGCAGCAAAGACATCTGTTGGAGTTCTGCTAGAGATCAAGATGCCTGCGCCTACCATGTGGCTTGTGGTTTTTCCGCACAGGGAAAGCATCGCCTCTCTTGATCTGCTGGGGATGTTCTGCCTAGCGCAACCCAGGAGGCTGTTGGTCTTCGCTGCGAGTGTGCATTGTCAGGCCATGGTCAACTTGGTGTCCACCAGAGTCCCCAGGTCCTTTCCTGACCAGCTGCATTTCAGCCAGTCAGCCCTCAGCCCACGCCAGCGTATGACATTTTCTTTTCCAGGTGCAGGACTTCGCACTTCTTTTCTTTGAAATTTTTCTCCAACCCGCTTCAGCTGCAGTAAACTATTAATTTAATTTGTACCACAAAGACTTATGCACAAATGATGAACTGAGACTGAAACAGTATCACGGTAAATGCAGTTAGAGGGGATGAAGAAAGAAAGAAAAGAGAGAAAAAAGAAAAAAAGAGAGAGAGAAAAATTGGAAAAGCCTTGTAGAATGGCAGCAGGAAAATTTGTTGTTAATGGTACTCCAAAATAGCTTGTAAATTTCTATCATTAAACTATGCATGTGCCAAAGGAATTGCAGGAGACATGCCTGAAATATTCCTTTTCCCTTGCAAATTTCATCCTAGAAGTATGCTCAGGTTTTAAAAAACATCAAGTACTTATAAAATATTCACCTTCACAAACTAAGATTTCAATCAAATATTCCATGTATTATAAGCACAGCTGACAACAACAGCTACAAGTAGAGGCTACTAGCACTTTCCATGGCAGGACTTCTTCTCTTCCATTGATTATAGTTATATCCCTTGTTGTCCCAAGGCTGACTTTTTTTTTTTTTTTAATATGTCATTTAACATATTGCTGCTTCTTCTAAGAAATAAACTAATTTTACTGAAGGGATCATCCAGATATGAGAATATTAAAGTTGTTCTCCCAACTGAATATCCTCCTATTCCACTAAGTTAAAAGCTTCCAAGAATCTCAGTTCAGACGTATACAGTAGCAACTTGTTAGAACTTGAATAATCTCCAATGGTAGATACAGCTCAAAGATGTTCCCCAAAATTAATCCTCTTAGATACGAGTCCTTTGCTACAGAGTCTCAGAAGTGAGAACTAGGACACTGGCAACACAGAAGAGAGAACGATACCATTTTCTAGCTTACAGCAAAACAAAACCATAAATTCAAAAACCATTCCTCCCTACATCATCCCTTAAAATAATCATGCAAACTTAAAAAGTCCCCTTCCTCTATTCATATCGGAAGTAAGCTGATAAAAGGTACCTGCAGTCATTAAAGAAGTATTTTTGTCCGTTCACTATGGACAATCATTTTACATCTTTTGGCATTTAAATTTATGCTGGGATAAATCAAAATTAATTTTGATTAAGACCCAGCTCTACAGAGTAAGGTCCATTATGGGAGAAACAGAATCCCATATTGACTTCAGATGCAAAAGTCGAACCATCAACAATTGGCTAGTATATAATAAAGATATCCACAAACTCAATATAGAAGCACCAACTACTGCCTAGCCAACATGCAAATATAATGTGCATAAAAAAATGAAATAGAAATAACCAAGCATTTGCAAATTCTCTTCTGAATACCTACAAAACCTTTACCCCTAAGGATGTTTCAGTCCTAAGCACTTAAAGATTTTGGTCCGTGCTTGGTTCTAGCTAGCACTGAATTTCTTAATAGACCAAAGCTAGCAATGGATTCGGATTCAGCAGTTGTTCCCACTGACAAGCGGTAAGGAGACAAAGAACTACAGAAAATTCAGTGCTTTTGCCCTTGGACACTAGTCCACTAATTTCCTTTGCGATTACAGGGTAATAAAATAAATGAGATAAAATTATAGTTGGATGTATATGAGTTTGCAATTTTAGTACCACATGGCTGAAAAATAAAATATTAATTACAAAATTCCACAAAAACTAAAGTTCTAATGGGTGCCACCAAAAGAAAAGCAAGTAGTAACTATGTACATAAATGTTCAAGTCTGCATTACCACAAGTATCTGTAGATGAGTTCAAATTACAAGCGTCTACCTAAAAAGTAGAACTAGCTCTGTAAATCACTTTGATTTTCACACGACACATGGCAACATAGTCAATATACCTAAATATAATTCCTGGAGACATTTTGAATGAGACTGCAGCATGTATTTTAGGAGGCACACACACACAAAAATAATAATAATAAAAAAAAAGACATAAAGTGCTCCAACCAGTAGCCCCCCTGCTTTTCTCACAAAACTATGCATTGCTATGCGTATTAAATATTTACGCTGTTGCCGGCTCAGAGCATCTGGAGAAATTATGGCATGTGTCTTAATCTGTAAAATTATCTATCAACCAAAGCAAAAGACAGAGTTATCAGATATAAACTATCATTCAGTAAAGAAGAAGCAATGTATTTAAATACTGTCATTAAGATTTCTTTAAAAAAACCAGGAGTACGGTAATGAAAAGCAATCAGAACCAAAGAATAACTCAATTTATTTTAGTCATTTATTTTGCTATTATTTCCATCTTTTTCATCTTAGTTTTCCTACCAATTGTTTTGCCAATCAGTCATAATGAATGATACCACCTGGCACAGATTAAATAATTGTTCACCTAGAAGAAAGAGTAGCATCCTATGGAATGTGCATAGGTTTTCCAGGAGCACTTCTTCTACATTCAGTGAATGCATTCCCTATGTTTTCTTTTCCTTTAAATCATTTTCAGTCCAAGAATTTCCAGGGCAACATAATCTTGACGTTTAAGGAATTAACATAGAAAGAAGTTTCTTGTTAGAATCCTTTTCAAATTACTACAGTTGTGAAGAACAAAATACCATCTGAATTGAGACAAGAAATATAGCTGAAAGCAGTCATACTTCTAGGAAAATCTCACGTTTTCAGAGCTGACCTCTGAGAAACTGTAAATATCCATATGGTAGATGAAGGCAGAGAAAGTTTTTTTAATGACTGAATTTCCCCACAGGGATCAAAATCTAAGAGAGGTACGTGTATGAATGAGTTAAAAGATACATCATATATATATGATGTATATTGCCTTGTTTTCAATAATGTATTTATATGTTACAGTCTTTGTTACACTAAAGGTATTAAGTCTGCTTAGTGGGGTAGAAATTATACAGGATAAAGTCCTCATATCCCACTGAAATCAAGGAGGGCTTTATTTTGGTTTATTCACAGCCAGATTTACACTCACAGGGCTTGTAAGGAAAAATTTCCAGCATGCAGAGATGTAGTGCGTCTAAGTCAGGCAGCCAAATCTTTTCAATTCCCTGCCTCTCTTATTTCTTACATTATCACTGATATTTCCACTAAAAGTTTTCCTGAATCAAAGTTTCCTCTAATAACATGACCCTCCTTCAGTATGAAACACATCTAAATAAGATGACATATTTAGATGGTAGGTAAATCCTTAATGCCAACAGAAATGGCTTCAGAGGAGGGAAAATGTCGTTTCGTTCTTAAAAGGAGAGAAAAATACCAACTGATAAAATGGTCAAACAGGGCTTGATCACAATTTATTTCTGACCTTTTAATGTCTTCTGTTCTCAATGATTTTCTGTCATTTCTGCCTAGCCTGGACCCGAGACCTGTCTCAGAGGTATTTAGCTTTATGTTGCTACTTAACTTTCAACCTCCGTTTTCAGGATTGAAAGTTAAGTAACTAATTGTCACTGAGATATCCGAGGGTTTATCAGCTGTCTAGATCTACCAAGCTGGAAAAAGCCCTACACCGGCAAACTTTTCCATCCTCGTTCTTCATGAAAGCTAGTTTTATATTATAACTTGGGTATGGCCTACTGCTGTCAGTGCCATTACCTAAGACCACGATGATTACCTGCCTGCTGTTCTGCTAAGCAGCAGTCACTTTCTTGTTAAACTTATCACTTCTATCTTGAAATTAAACAGAATAGCCTCGTGTAAAAATCCACTAAATATAAACCAACACGCACCTCTGTATTAGTACCTTCCTCTTTAAGTGTGACCGGTTGTTATCCAAAGAAACGTATTCTGTTTCTGTGTGTCCACCTAGTGCGCACAAAATGCTGGTAGCGTATGGAAAATTTCTCCACGGGTGTATGCACTGTCATGTGTTTTGTCTTGCATCACCTTGCTTTTTATTTTTGCATATAACATCTGAGGGGCTGACAAAGCACAGATGTCGCAGGATGGTAAAAATAATTATTTGAAACACAATTCTGCATTTTGCTGTGCTTTAAAACAGGCGTTTAAGAGGAAGTATTAAACACTATTGAGAAAAATGACTCTTCAGAAGACAGATGCTAGCCCATACAGGTACACATGTGTACACAGATTACATCAAGATAATAACAAAATGCTTAAACTATATGGTCATATTTTATGAAAAGGAAAAAGGAAAAAAAAGCCACACATCCGTCAAGCCTGTTGTTTATCCAAAGCAGTTATTGCCCTTGAGTTACATTTCTAGACCTTATTGAAGAACGAGCGATACATTGTTAACGTTTAGATCAATAAACAATTATTGTTCTTTGTGAGATGCTGAAAGGGGATTTAGAGAGTTTACAGGTAAGAGGCGTAATTTACCAGCGGCTGTCAAACAACTGCAACACAATCTTTCTCTGCACTCCTCTCCCCTTTCCACTTGCGTGGGCCTCAGCAGAGACCACGTCTGACATCGGCCAGCTTGTTGCCCCGCGGTGTGGCAGACGCTCGCTACGGGGTCGGCAGGCTCCCCCCGACCCTTTCCGTGGCAAGCGTGGCTCCGGCAGGGGTTTTGAACCCTCCTTAGCTGAGGCTCCCCAGCAGCTATTATTCACCTGAACTATTGCTTCATCAACTTGCCACGATTTTAGCTTTTAAATAAAATAAGATCAACTGACAAGTTCACATCCTTGCAAACGCATTAATGACATGCGGTAAAGAGCTCTCTCTAACCTGAAAAGCAGAACAATCCCTCCGCTTTCTTTAGAAGTCAAGTAATTCATGTCGCCACCCACAAATGTTTTGTAAATAATGAATGGCCTGAAATCCCAAGCATCATGTCTATTTCCCTTACGCATACCCACAAGCTCTAGTTTTTACACTTGCCCACTTAAAATGGTGTTTGTACAAAAAACTCCTGGAGTGGGAAATTTTAGCCTTTTCAAATAAGGTTATCAATTAGCTGGGTTTACTAACACCAGTATAGTGGCATCCTGTTCTTTCTCCTCATTTTCTCACTTGCTTAAACAATTATTCTTCTAAAAAATGTCCCCTTCCTCTCCCTTGTTATAGCCTTCACAAGGCTTAGTTTGATCCATTGCGTCAAGAATGAAGCTTAGATCCATGAGCATGGTAGGATCTATAAAATAGATCATAAATTATTTCTGAAAGAGCTCATTAATGATACTCTCCTAACACCTGCTACTAGTAAATACTCTCTTCTGACTTTCAGAAGAACAAGAACAACTAAATTCCACAAAATCTTAATAACAATGTGTCACCAAAACCATTTATTGTGAAGCAAGTGAAATAGGAACCTAATTGATGTTCTCTACAGGTCACTGGTGTTATTAAAATAGCAGCTAGTGCCCTCAGACCAGATTCTGCTTTCCCTTGTTCCAATACATCTCTATGGCTGTACTCAGGTGCCCCAGGGCCATTTCACGGGAATAAATCTGTACCTCGTAAACATGTGCAACTTTCACTCAAAACACTGATCTCAAAGTGCAATACAAGCATTAAAAGTCCATTTAATGTTATTACATTTTGCAGATAAAGGAACAGAATAGGAAACTCACGTTTGGCTATAGAAAAAGACTTTGCAGAAGATTAGGATAAAAACCCAGGAACCCTAACTAATCTGATCCCAACCTTGAACATGGAGTTGACAACAGCTTCATACCTCACTGCTAGCTAAGAGTTATTCACCTCACATCAGTCTAAAAACATTAATGCCTTATGCCTTGTACCCCATCCTGTGATGTTAAATAAATTTTGTATATGTTGTATAGGTCTATGTAACCTTGTGCTCGTCTCCTCAGTTTCTTTTGCGGGCAGTGAAGTGTGGACCTACCAGATGATCTGTCATATCAATACTCACTGTCTTCCACAGAATTTTACATGAAACAGTAAAGAGCAGCACACCCTTTACTATACACAATAAACTTGCGGTAAGAATTATCTCACCTTAATAAATAAATAAGGAACTGTACATCAACAGTATTTCCTACCATGTATCTTCTAAAGTATCACAGGTTAGCATCTTCCTCCCCATCTCTTTATCACTGTTTCCCAGCAGAGTGACAAGAAGAAAAAAAAAAAAATTAAAAAGGGAGTCAATTTTACATTGTGATTTTAGAACCCTTCCTTGGATCATTTCAAAGGTTCTGAACAAACAATAAAAATTCAAACTGCTAATTTCTTACACAATCACGAGGGTTCCTCATGCTGTCGCTTGATGTGACAAGTGAGGTTTCAAGAAAAAACTAAAAATATTTTTAGATTTGGTAAGAAAACTCAAGTGTTACTAATGCTATACGAGAGAGTTTTGGTTGAGCAGGCTACGGCTATTATCACGTTACTGTAGATGTGAAATAATTTTGATGATGCATAGATTGTGAGAACTGACTCAACCTTACTCCTTTGGTAAGCCACACATGAGAGAGGGAACAATATCTCTGGAAAAAATCTGAAGAAACTGCATGTTCCCCAGGGCTAGGGTGACATGCTGACCAAGAGATGTTGCTTCCACTATCCACTGGTCATTCCAGGGGAACAACTGCATTCCTCTCCCATTCTCTCCAGTCTCCAAAGTGGATCTAGCAAAAAAAGAACAGGGTCACATCAGCTACAGTATTTCTACTAACCTGGCAATGCTAATTCACCTGTAGGGAGAGCAATTCCCCTTAGTGCTGCTGCATGCTGCATGTCCCTTACTGTACGTAATGAACTATATCACATACGTCCCTATTGCTTGTGCTTCCCCCCTCCTCCCCACCTTAGTTTCTCCTTTTCTGTCATGGAGCTTTTGTCCAGGTGGATTTGGGTGTTGGAGCAGGGTGGGGGTTGTCCCAGGACTACTGGTTGATTGCTAGCTGTGTTCTTTTTGAATTGGTACAGCATTATTTTTAGTATATTTGGTATTGAGGGTTGCGCATACACTGTAGCATGTCTCTCATCACCAAGCAATGGTGTACATCCAGGCATCTCAGGTGACCTCACTGCTGAACACCTTCTGCGACTGGGTGTTTCCCCCTGAAGCAGCAGTAGGTTTCCCATGCTCGCACCCCTGGGAACATGCCAGACCTGATGGCAGCAGTCAGGCAAGGCAGCGGCAGCTGCACAGGCGCTACGGGCCGGGGCCGGTGGACCTGCAGAAGTGCAGGCTAAACACCAGCACGTTGCGCAGCGGCCGCACAGCCTGGATGGCCAGACAGAGACAGCGGCTTGCTGAGGACGTGAGTGCTAGCACCTTACGGGTCAATGGCTTGTTCCCCGCTCCCAGCACTTTTCTGCTTTGACTCTTAGTTCAACAACCATTTCCTTGCTAGCATTCTTCACTCTCTCTAGGCTACAGATGTTGCTGCACACCCCTCGTGCACATCCCTCCCCTCTTGCAGCACCTTGCCGTAGAGATGTCTTTCCCTAAGAACACGCTGAAAAAGAAGGAAACAAAGAGCAGTTGTCGTTCCTTCCCACTTCAGCTTGCACTGACTGATTCATCAGCTTTCCAAAGCACCCCTCTTCCATCTCAGTGAAGAACTAGAGACATTTTAAGAATACCCTTTTAGTGGACACAAATACCAGGAGCAAGGATAAAACAAAGTACCTTCTCTGTGAAGTCTTAAAAAGACAAACAATCTCTGTATAGGCATTACCACACACAACTCCTCAAATCAACTCGGGGCAGGAATATGGAACCAAACAAAAGAAAAATATAAACTTTAAGGTACAACACAGAGAAGGACTATATAACATTCTTAAAGGCAATATGCTTGTGCTTCGTAATTTACCTATGAGGCTTTATTTTTTTAAGACAGTTTGTACATTTCTGTAGAAATACAGAAAATCTTTGCACTTTGTTATCTTTCCTTCCCTACTGAAATATTTCCTTCCTAATTGATCTGCAATAGTCACTTCAGATTACCTTGATGAGTGATAACCTATCACCCAAGTATCAATGCATTTGATATATTACTATTGAGGTCCAAGAGGCTTTCTGAAGCATGAAAATAATACAAATCAGCAAATGATCACTGAGATGCAGATTCAGCTCCATAGGATATCAGGTAGGATCTACTTTTCAATGGTCATGGAGAAATTGTTTCCAAACTGTACTTAAGTCTGAGGCTTGATACTTCTCCTGTAAGTATTTATATCAGGTCTCATAGAATATATACCTCACACTTCTTACATTTTTTTTAGCATTGACACTGTAACAGCAGAACGGCCACATGGACTGCATGAAAGTGGCTTATATTAAAAAGAGCATTCTTTTTTTTGGCACATACCTTTAAATAGCTATCCATCTAATAAACCCACATAATTATTTTACATTTCCATAGTTGTGACCTGCAGTTTTACTTATATTGGAAAAATCTCTGCACACGCTTATGTTTCCATCCATATGAGCTCATCAGGCAGTAGGAGGTTCCTTTCCCTGAGAACTGGAAGTCCTGGCATTCACACTCTATGCTTCCCAGCCATTTACAGTTGTCCAAACTTTTGGAATAATTTCAAAAACAAATAAATTAAAAGATAGCATTTAGTCTGGGGAGTTTTAAAGACTAAGATAGCATTTAGTCTGGGGGATATTAAAGACTACCTTTTCAGATCTGAGTGTGTATTTCACATATATTGTATGCATGTCTTGTAATAGATTTGGAAGCATATTTCTGCTTCTACCAGGTAATCTTTAAAACTTTAACAGCAACATTTACTACTGTGACTGCTGTCAAGTGTTTGGTTCTCTGTTGGCCAAGCAGAGCATCGTCAGTTCATGTTTCCTTGCTTCACAATGCTCTGTATCATTTTTACTGCAGTTAATTTTTTTTTCTACTTGTTGATACAATAAAGTGGGACAAGAGCAAATGCATGAGGGTGCGTGTCTGACATTTTTTGCAATGGATAATTCAGAGCATCTTAAACATTTTAGGTGCATCAAGTATAGCTTGACATACTGTAACACAGCTTGCTTAACAAAAGAGAAATCAGCAACTCAAAGATGTTTCAGTAGTGTAAAAAAATATCTAAGACTTCTAAATGGTAAACTTTGTATTTTGGTATGAAAGATTTTTGGAAGCATATTCTCCATCCTTTTCTTTTTTCCGCTTTTAAACAAGCTTAGGGAAGCATGACTGGTTTATTATACTTTCTTCACTGCAGGCATAGCTGAAGAAAACATTTCCTCCTGTCTAAACAGAATTCCTTTGGTACCGACTGCCTATTTCCATTTTCAGAAAGAACAACTATTTCAAAAGTCAGACTTTGACTTTATGATTTTTAGTTGCTATGTTGTCTCATTTAATATTAAACTCTCAAACTGTTAAAAAAATAATCACAAAATGTTTTTTGCATGTTGTTTTAACATGCAACATTTACGCAGGTGTTTTTAAATTAACTGATTTTCTGACTTTGGACTACTTAGTCTTTTCAGGCTTCTTTTGCCTGTGATGTGTAACCAGTAGAGGACACTGGAGTTTCTACGGAATGACCCAAGAGACTCTGATTGGAGAGGTCTTTGGTTTGCTATTTTTCCTTTTCATCCTTGTTTCTCTGACTTCTTTCCTCATAACAAGACTCACCGTAACAAAAACCTGACACCATTACGGCTGCTAAGAGGTTTGTGACATTTCTTTGTCTCTGCTGGACTGAGTTAGGAAAGCTTCAAGGTCACTTTCAAGACAAAACTGATTTTCCTCTATTTGGCATTAACAGGGATGATAATATGTTGTGACAGTGAATTGTCTGTGATATCCTGCTGCAAAATAAAATGCCCATTATATATCTCTTGACAGTATGACATCACAAAGATATACTTACAATGAAACATGAATTATTAAATTTATCTAATACCAACTTTACCGTCTCTTCAGATCAATACGAGAAATTTAAATAGTGTCAGTAGAGGCAGGATTCCTAACAGAAATACTTGTAATTATACTTGTAACACATGTGGGTTGTTCTTCTGTGCCACTGTTTCTAGTTTTGAAAGGAAAAACATATTTCATTATAGTTGTGCAAATATCTACTATTTATAATTCCTATATTCTATGAGATGGCAAGTCTTCCTGACTCTGAAAATTCTGCCTATCTGTTTGTGGTTGTTTCTATTATATGTGTATAATCGGGCATTCATCTGTAGAATCATCATAGTCTTATTTCATAGAACAGTGGAGACACACTTCCCCAACCTTCAGCTTAAAGAAATGGTACATTTTCCCTTGTGAACTAACATTAGGCAATAAGTGAAAAACATCAAAATGTCTGTCAATGCAGTGAGCAAAATACTGAAATGAGATTGAGTTCCCAAGGTTTAGGCCTGTTCTCATTGCACCTCAAATTGATATAAGGCTTTAAAAGAAAGAAAAACTGTTGCTAGAAAAACTATTTTTCTCTTTAAGAGCATAGGTAGGAATTCAGACAGAAGCTTTGGCATTTTCTTATAATTCAATGGTAATCTTCCAGACTGGGTTGGGTTTTTTCAGTTACATATTGGCCGAATTTTTCCGAATGGTAAAAATCTAAATCAAGTGACAATATGTCCTATGATGACTAATACAAATATAATGACAGCCTATGATGCCACAAGTAAGAAACATAAAATCTTTTTTCTACAGATGAATAAAAAGTTCACTTTTCCCAGCCATTGGGTATCTGTATTTGAGCTCTTCATCTGGATTTTTTTTTTAAAGGAAATTGCAAGAACGAGGGATATGATTGACCTTGACTTAGGGTAGGCATCTAAAATAAATCACACTAATCACAGTCTGCTTCTCTCTAGAATCCAAATAGCAATCAAGACCACTAGCTAACAGAATTAACTGATATATTTCAGGCAACTTAAAAGAAAATGATTTCACTGAGCCTTGGGAGTACAGCCTTTTCAATGCAGTAGCTGTATCAGTTTGGGAAGACACCCAAACATCTTCCTAAACTTCTTATGCCTGGATACTCCAGCCTCTCCCTGTTACAATATTGCTGCAGTGAAAACAAGAAAAAAGAAAAGAAAAAGTAAAATGCTGAGATTAATTTGTGACTGTCCTTCCTGGATTCCTTCCCAGCAGAATGCAGGCAAAGCGTGCCGAGTGATAAATTGAATCTTTGCTGTAAAACACAGAATTGCTCTTTGTCACTGGAAAGTTCATGATTAATCCTAATTTGACGTTGTTTTCCGATATCTGCAGAAAACCGCTGGGTGAAACGGTCAGCAGCCAAACAGTGGCTCACCACACGCAAGGGCTCGGTATATCCTCCCTGACGCAGGACCATTTCCCTTCCACGAGGACGGCAGGGAGGCTGGAAGAGTGAGCCTACCGGTGCTCTGCAGCTGCCTAAGGTGGAAACCGAATCTCTGCAGGCAAAGATGACTTTTTGGCAGGTAGAAGGTAGAGGTCTGAAAATCTTGCAGAGAAATACATGCTCACGTGATGGATGTTATGTGTAACGCATTTACTCCGTTTATCCTATACTCTGGGAATTAATTTGGATTTCTCACTGAACTGAAGTTCTCCGAATAGCCATATATTTATTAGCTAATATTTCCTTCCATACAGTAGTCTAGATCCCACCTTGACAAAAGAAAAAGAGTATCTGGCCTCTGTTTTGTTTCGCTGCAAATTTCTAATTATGTTACAATAATATGTGGGTTTGTTTATGTATTTATTTATTTAAAAATTCACCTCTTGGAAAGCTCTAACTTCTGCTGAGCACTGTAGTTCATCTTCCCAGTATTACAAACTAATGAATACACGTACTGAAATCTCTCTTCCACTCTCCTCATGAGAAGGAACTAAGATGAGGAGAAGGATAATAGCTTTGAACATTTAGTTCACTAAGGGGTGAAAAATTACGTCCAATTCCAGGATGCAAACCGTGGTTGACAGTCGGGCTGTGCTGGATGAGCCAACCTGGCCCATGCTGAAGACAGACAAGAACTCCTGCTGTATGAAGAAAGGACTACTTTCCCTTTGAGCCACATTTTTATACCTTGTAGATGCTAACGTAAATACAGAACAAAATGTGTAAGTTAAAAAACCTAAATCCCTATCAAAACATAACACTTCATGGTCCATACTTTTTCCTCTGAGGAGATAACGAGAGAACAAACAGCATCTGACAGATATTTAGCCACATTGCTTAAAGTGTGAAGATCAGCAATAGGAGAGTACAACAGTAAGGGGGGTATAAAAAGAAGCAGGCAGATAATTACAGCTTGTTCCCTGAAATGGAGATCCAGGGAAAAAGGTAAGGAGAGGGAAAGAAACTACTTGCAGTGAAAAGTTTTGTAAAATTACCTATTTTCTCAGTAATTTTACAATTAATAATAATTAATTATTCATTTACATTTAAATTACAATTAATAATAATAATAATAATGCATTTTGACCGGCAGTTAACAATGAACAAATGATTAAATAGCTTGAAAGTCGTAAGCTTTTCTTTAGAGGTCATTCTAACATGAAAGACATTGTGTAAAAGCAAAAGGAAAAAAAAACCAAAATCAAAATCTCTCCAGTCCACTTCCAAAACTATTTGCCTTAAAGAAAACTTCAGAACTAAAATGCTTCAAAACTTCTACAAGACTTTTTCTCTTGCATTTTTGCTTCTCCAGTTGTGGAGAAGGGGAGGTAAGTTTTTGCTTCTCCACAGCTGGATTTTTCCCAAAATTACAGTTTCTTAAATACACTCAGTTCTGAAAGATGGACAAAAGACAAATCAGTCTTTGCTTGGAAGAATTTTTATGCTCCTGACTAATTTCATATTCAAGAAAAACCTAGCCAATTACAGACACTGATCTTTAAAGTAAACACAACATTAATCGCAAAGAAGAGAACAGACAAAAGAACAGTATTCTTCTGAGTAATGCACAAACCTGGAAGCAGAAAATCATTACTACAGTTCTAAATGTACCGATATTTGGCAAGGTATCCAGCAGGGGTTTTTCTTTGGTTGGGGTTTTCTGGTTGTTTTGTTGGGTTTGTTTTTTGTTGTTTTTTTTTCTGGAGTTCATATTACAGAGAGTTACTTCCCTGCCAATAACAAATAATTAATGTCAAAACCTTCCAACACAGTCCGCTTTTGACCAACACTTGAATTTTTGACTAAAACTTGGTTCCTGGTCTATCTATTCCTCAGTAACCATCAGAAGTTGCTATGGTGAACAAACACATACCACAAACTTCAATCTTTTTTTTTTTTT
>VXBL01007443.1:317335-430505 GCA_013400195.1 Aramus guarauna
TTTTTTTTTTCAGTCAGAGCATGAAATATCTTTGCCCTGTAGTATCTCTGCAGCATATTTTGGGAAAAATAGCTTCAGTGTGTGGATTTCTCCCCCACTGGATTTTAGTCCCAGGAGCATCTCCCTCCCAGGCTGCCCTCCCCGTCTCAGCCGATCCGGCTGCTCCCAGTGCGGAGCAAGTCAGTCCTCTGGCTAAGTCCCATCAAAGATTAGCTCCTTCTGACGTATTTAAACAAAGAACTGGCAAAATTTTTGCTCTTTCACGGTTTAAGCATTCCAGGCTCCTAAGCCCTTCTGGACTTGGCAGACTACCTAGAAAATAAGCGCTATGACCTCACATGAGACTGAGCAGACCAGACAAGCAGGCAGGGATCTTTGAACAGACTTGATTTTCCGCGAGGGAGGGTCCACCAGAGACCGGCCTCCCTTCGCCCTCGCGACCAGCGTGGCTGCTTCCCCGCCGGTGGCTGCCAGGGAGCAGGATGCCGTCCTGAAGGACGAGCGGTTCAACTGGATGTGCATTTAAGCGGCGGGTGGATGGAGGGAGGAGGATAGAAAGCGAGACCAATTTGCTTCTTTTTCTTTCTTCATGGCCAACAGGAAGAAAAGATTTGTAACAAGAAGATAGATCTAGGCTCCATCCTATCTGCTCTTAGTGGGGTATTTCCCGCACATGAAACTGTAATGCTGATGAGACTAGTAAAATGCACTGTTTGCAAAGAGATTCCTTTTCCAGGTAAAATAATCTCATTTTTACTGCTAATTGCGAGAGCCACGGTGAACAGCGTGAAATTGCCCATCAGCACCCAGATTTCCTCCCACACGGTTTATTTTAGTGCTACTGTACTGCAGTTTTATTAGCATAATTCTTGTAATACTGGACACATCATTGTCACAACATTTTAAGTCTACATTAAACAAACACACAAAATGCATGTTGATGCCAAACACAATAAAGCCATTAATTTAGTTCTAAGATACAAACTCAAAAAGATAAAACCATCACCTAAGAAAATAATCGGATAATTTTGAGGAGGACCTGTGTTTATTTTCTGCTGTACCCATAACAGAGATGGGTTTTTTTGCTTTACAGGTGAAGGTATCATACAATATCTAGAATAAATGGGTCCGAACTCTGCAGCCTTTGGAATATTTAGTTGCATTTTTGATTTTGCAAGGCAAAAGCAATCCTGTGACAAAGCGTCAACTATGAGATATTATATTAATAAATGTGACATGGCAAAAGGGACATGGCTGCCTGGGATTACAGCACAGCAACAAGTGTCTTGACTCAATTGCTTTTAATCAGAAATACGTTTGTGTGAAGTGCCCATGAATTCATAACTTGTAAAGTTAAAATTGGAGAGGAGAAAAAGGAAAAAAAAAAAAAAAGAAAAAAGAAAAAAGTAAAAGGTCAGTTGCTTCTTTAGGGGAACAGCCTGTGAATCTTTTCCTAGTGGTATATTTCATGAAGCAGCTGATCCTAACAACTTCCAGACAATAGAAGATATTATTTTCTCCATTCTATTCAGTTAAAAATAAATAAAAAAATAAATCCTCTATATAAATACTGCTACTTATTATCATAAGAATGATAGCTATTTTAAAAACAAACAGAAGACAAAACACGGGCACCTTAAAGGTTTATTTAAAATACTCAAAATGTAAAGTATTAAAGAAATCTCAGTGAGCACCACTAAAGCTAAAATAAGAATGTTAATGAATTCCAGAGCCAACTCTTTTTTTTTTTTTTTTTTTTTAAAAAAAAAAACCACCAACCTTCAATTGTGGGTAGCAAAATTTAGAAAACATCAATGCACCTTCATTTATGACAACCTTCTCATTCATGGAATTAAACAGGGAATCTGTGGAAGTACCACCCACATTTGCAGTGATACAGTATATCATGAAAGCACAAACTGATTTAGGAAGTCCATATTTTCACTTAGATAGTTAGTATTAGCTTTTTCCTGACCATGCAGTTTATCAGAAAGCACAACAGCAACAAAGTGAATGAAATCTGTCATGGTGGTTGTAAGTCATGCAAGAGTAAAGCCTGATGGATGTGAGAGAGTCTCTTTGCAATGACCCTTCTTTAGACCTGCTGCCACCATTACTGACTGGAGTAACTGTATTCTGTCTTAAGATAAATGATTGTCACTGATAAGATGGAATGAATAGACAATCAACTACCTGACTGAAATTCCCTCTACCTTTTTTTTTTTTTCTTCCTGTGCGTGTGGTACTGTTTAATCACTGATTGACTGATTGACTGACTGACCAATTTGAAAGCAGGGTCAGTTTCTGTCTTTGCTGTGGGTTATCTTCCTGACAATGGGGGCTCAACCATAGCTGGAGGCATTTGAGATCTTCTGACCTGTATTAAGATTTGAGAGTCTTGTATTCCTGATTCTCATAATAATGAGGTAGCTGGATACAAACAATGCTTATTTTCTGTACAGATAGATACACTCCACCCTCATTATAAAACTATTTTCAAAAGCGGAGAACATTGAATGTTATAACAGTAATGTCAGCTCTCATGATTAAATCATGAGGCACATGAGTTTTTCGTTTAAATTTGATGTTCTCATGATCTCAATATTTTTCATGCAAATCTTGTTATTTCTGCATCCTTTCACACTCTAGCTTAAATTGCTTGTCAATTGCATTGCTCTCCTTGAGTGCAGTGCTTCTGAGATTCACCAGTATGATTTTACACATCTATTTATAACTATTACTTTAGCATTTTATCTCTTAAAGAAGACATTATACATCATCCAGAATCTCTTCACTGCGCCAGATGAGTTGGAAGCAATATTTCGTTTTCATTTTGGGGAAGACAAATGCAGAAACAGCTTAATTATCAATATTTAAATTAGCCCAACTGTAAGGCTTCTCAGAAAAACTGATGAGAGCAAAAGGACAACAGAGCCGACAGAAGAGAGATGCAACATACAGGAAGTTAATTGCAGTGTTGTGTTTCAAATATGCCTTATAAGAAGGAGAAGAAAAAAGCATTTTATCTTTACTACACCTCAAAGCAGGAGTGTCTCTGGGGCTTAAATTAGCAGCAGCTTCTCTAACTCTTACTTTTGGAAATTCTCTCTCCCTGCCCACCCATTCCACTAGCAGTTCAATTTTAGTGCCTTAACCCTGAAATGCCACGCTCTTTAATTTCTGTGAGACTAAGAACATGGCCCACATACCTAAGTCATGGCAATAGTTTTTCTTGTCTTGGAAAGAGTTCGTTAAAGGACTCTACGAATCTGCACACATGTGCACGTATGCTCAGGGTGAGTCTAACTAAAACCAAAGATGACCAGGATGGCTCCAAAAGTTTGTTTTCCCAGGAAAGACTGGCAGGGCTGGGGGTACCACATCAATAAACCTGGGGTTTTATGGATCATGAACTGTGTAATGAAAGAGCACCAGAACAACTGAATTTGAATATTTGACAATTACTTGACAATTAAAAGGAAAAAATCATCTAGGTGTTCATATATTTCCCTGTTCAAGTACAGAGTGAAATTTATAAACTTCCACTGCTTTACTACTTCTCAGCACTCTCATAACCTAAGGAAATGAAATACATATGATCTCACCCTCTCTCTGCCCATTTTTCAGTTCTTTGAAAAGAAACAAATACATATAATTCAGTCAATGTCAACTAAACGGGCAGATTAGACATGTAAATTAGGACACAAGGCTGCAGTACCCCCTCAACATTGAGCTGCTCTGTTTGGTCTACCAGCTGCCACTCAGGAAATGTGCAGTTCAGCGCCATCTGCAACTCATGCTGTTTCTCGCCTGGTCTGTAGTTAGAAAACACAGGAGGGAGCACAAGATACTCTGTGGATTTAGGGATGCAGAAGTCAGGGATCAGAGAGACAATGGCATAGAAGATGCAGGCAGGGGCTGAGATTACTGTTGTCAGAGAGAGCACATAAGACACGGATCCACAAAAAAGTGATGATTCTTTAGGTTCCCCACTCACAGAATATCATCTTATAAAATAGCAGCAACTCCCACTTTGCCTAGTGTGTCATTCTGAGATGTTTCCACATCATCTGCTGTCACACCAGAGCAATCCTTCCTATTGCTTCTGGATAGGAGTGGGTTCTTTGTATTGCTACCTGTTTGGAAAAATCAGATTACGCACACCCAGCTCATTTTTTCTTATAGGAATGTTAAGAATAAACAGAGCTATGCACCTTTTCATCATTTTAAAGAACCATGCTCTTGTGCAACTAGTGCAGTTCTAAGTAAAATTACATGACTGTATAAAATTATAAGCACAACTCTAGATTAACAAAAAATCTTGCTAAAAGAGAAATAAAAGCTTTGTATAAATATGTACATACGTATATATACACATGCTCCTACAATGAATCATCCCCTTTCATACAGCAAACCTTTTTTATTAGAAATACTTTAAATGAATAAAATCATTGATGAAAAAGAAGACAGAGCAAAAATAAAAAGCAGTAAAATTGCTGAGCATCAGCAAGAGATAAAATATGACTTATCTACATATGGGCCAGAATAATTGTTCCATAGGCTCCTTTTAGGCTTGTCTAAGCACATTCTTTGTACAGGTAGAGAGAAAGAAAAATATACTACTACATCAACGCCCATATCACTAACCCTGTTTGGGGGAGGGGGAGATTTGTGGTTAAGCCTGTCCTGTTGGATAAGCCTAGCAAAAGTAATCTGTTAACCATGTGGTCTTTGTCTTACATCTCTTTACTTGAGTACATCCGGAAAAATCTGTGCATTTCATTGCAGCTTTGGAAATAAAGAAGGTAAGGAATTATAAATGTAAAAGCAGTCAGATATCTGCTCAATTTGTGCCTGAGGAAGGAAAAGGTATGAAGTCTGAACATATTAATTTACCCTGAATGACTTCTATAAAAATTATCTGTTTGGAATAAAGACACGAACAGTCCCTCCCGTACCCCCAAATGATCGCTTGCACACGAGGCTGCTGGGGCTTCTCAGATGTAGGCAAAATGGATTTTTACTGTGCGTGTTTCCAGAGGGTGCAGCCAGGCTTGGCACAGGACTCGCACCACAAGAAGGGAAGACTTAGGGGGAAAAGAGCAGAAGGGAACCAGAAATCAGGAGAAAGCCCTCTAAGCATCAGGCGCTTTACTCCTTCCCTCCCTTGAGCTACGTTGGGGCGAGAAGGGCGACGGCCCCGTCTCTCCTTTCCTTCATCCTTTCGCCGATGCCAGCGGTGCTAGGAGCCCGGGGCGTTGCAGTCCCGGACTGTGGGAATGGCACCTCCGCCGAGGCGAAGGGATGGCCCTCCCAGTGCCAGGGGTGCGCGGCTCTCCCCAGGTTCTGCTGGAGGAGAAAGGGAGGTGAAAACAGGGCTGCCTTCATCATCCAGGAAAGAAATAGGACAAAAGCAGAGCAATGTAGCGTGACGGAAGAGGGGGTGCCTGCTCACTGAGCTAGGACAATGGATTGTAGAAATCTGTCAGAAATATCATAAGGAAAAGTATAGAGTTATTACCGTTTCTATAGCCCCTAAGATCCTCTGGTGGCAGAACATTTTCAATGATTGTTTCTGTTTGGTGGAATCAATTATCTCCTGATAGATTCTCCTTCCAAGTTTAAGATTGCATTTAAAAACTCATCTGCTTTCTGAATTCTAATTGGGTATGTTTTGAACTGTAGATTTTTTTGAGTGAATATTTCGTTTATGAATCTCTTTATATTTCAAAGTAGTTGCCAAACCCATTTATGTGTCTGCATGGTATAAACTGTTCTACATGCAGTATACAATTTAACTTGGATATCTGATTTATTAAGAATGGTTTGATATGCTATCAAAGTGAGAAACAAAAAGACAAAGCTGAGAAAAATGAAGCTCATTAACGTTTATGTATTTTTAAAATCACACTTGTGCCTTGGAAGCCTGATTTATTCTTTCAATAGACAGTCAGACATGCTAGAAATAATATTATTATTAATTTTATTCCAGACAACAAAGTGAAAACTGGGGGGAAAAAAAGAGGGAAATAAAGGATAAAATTGCCCTTTTTATTTGTTCATTGTTGAATCAAGCAGTCTTATATGTAACCAATGTTATATGTGCATAATACAATTCCGTCTGAAGGATTCTTAAATGCTTCATAAAATATGAATAAATCCCGAATGACATATTAATGCCTTCCTTGCTGAAGGAAATCACTTTGAAAGTTAGTGGGCATTTGTCTGGTTAATTAGAAAAAAGTAGCTGATCAGAACCTTGTTCTGGATGAGGACATCAGACTTGGTCTATTTGTGTAAATACAGGGTTCACAGGAGATGCTGTCACACTCCACCCCAGCAGTGCCTGTCCTTGTCAAAGAGCTC
This sequence comes from Aramus guarauna, assembly GCA_013400195.1. Classification (NCBI taxonomy): domain Eukaryota; kingdom Metazoa; phylum Chordata; class Aves; order Gruiformes; family Aramidae; genus Aramus; species Aramus guarauna. Next base: position 323,702 of record VXBL01007443.1, read on the forward strand.
TAGCTGAGAGGCAATTTGGAGCCCAGGAGCACACTGCAATTATGGACAAAGCCTTCCCACCATCTTCAAACAAAAAGATGGTTGATTGCCTTTCTCAGCTCTGCGCCTTGCTCTTGTCATCTATGGCTCTGCTAACTCCCAGAGAATAACAAGAGGTGCGTTTGTGTATGTCTGCTTTTGAAGACCATCCTGAAGCTAGACTGGATGTAAGCTGAAGTGTTCAGACAGCCTATAGGCATCAGCTGCAGGGAATGCATCACGTGGCACACTCAATCCATAATTAACATTGTATGTGGATTTATTTTACAGCTTCTGATTTTCTGCAAGGACCGAGGTACTTTCAAGCATGGATAATGTAGAAGAGAAAGATTAACACGAAGATGGAAAGCAAGCTTGGGGATTACAATGGGTGGCTGAGGAAATTGTTGGGCCTTAATTTTTCCAGTTTTGTTGATGGAATTGTCCCCTGAGCTCATTTTTTTTCATGATGTGTTATTAGTAAGCCTTTGATAAGTTTCAGAAAGATCTGTCCTAGTTGCAAGTACTCTTCTCCTGCATAATTCCTGGCATTGGTACCAATTCTGCTTTCAGGTGTCCCTCCCGTTGGCACTGTCACAATGTTGTCTGTTCTCAGAAAACCACATTTGTCTTAGAGGACTACAGCCTGCATTCATGCTCCTCTGAGGAGCCTCTACCCTCACGCAGGCTGAATTGAGGTGGCCAAAGTCATTCCTATAAGGGCAAACTGCCCCATATTGTGTAAGCTCTAGGAAGAGCCACTGCATCTGCCTTGATAGGACGATGCTCCACCATCATGGCTCTCAAGGGCTACTGCAACACACATGTATAGGTAGGAGTGCAACACAAGACGCAGCTAGCGTTTTAAAAGTTAAATTCTTGTTGCTGGAAATTAAACAAAAAAATCTGTAGTCACAGTATTTAGAAATCATCTTCCTTTGCAAACTTTCTTTTTTTTTGTTAGATAACATTTCTCCATGTAAGTATATCTAGCTGTGGGTGGCAGATTATTTGCAAAAAGCAAATACAAACAGGGAAGAAGTCACCACTAATTATTTTATATAACTTTTTTCTGCTTTTCTTTCTAATATCTCTCTCTCTCATAGAAGCCTTTCCACAGTCCATACTATAGAATGTTATGCCATAACACAGTCATTGCAACATCTTAAGGGATAGGGGGTTTTGTTTGCTTTTTAAATCTGGGGTTTGAATTGGAAGATATGTTCCCAGATTAATCCCATTTCCATAAGCGAAGTACACTTCGTAAAACTCCAGTGGAGTTGGAAACTAATGGAAGTTTGAACTTTGAGAACCAGACCAATATAACGGGAAAAGCCAAGGACCTATTTTTAGCAACATTAGGCACTTGCAAACTGAGTACATCAGAAAAAAAAATTGGGCCCTAGGAACTCCAGAAAACCCCACACTTACAGGACCCAGCTATTTCACTCTGCTAATTAATGTGCTGTTTTTCAAGAATACTTCCTATTTTGAATGCTAATTTGCTCTTATTTATGTATCTATACTTGATTATGTGCTATGCCCATTATACAGTACTTCATCTCAAAATAACAAATGACATTGATGACACTTGTTAGCAAACATCTGGTGAAGGAAAAATAATTCTTTTCATGCAATAGAGCCCAATAATGTTTCTGACTGAAAAATTTAATTTATTTTATATGTTGAAAAATCCAAACAAATCAATGTTCCAAGGATATCAAAAGGTCAGAAAATGTTCTCGCCACTTGAATTTAACGTTGTCTCTGCTGCTTGATGTATGCAGTCCCTCAGCTCCTGGGACAGATACTCTCCTTACTCACTGGCTCCCTTCAGTGCTCGGGACCAAATTGCACCTAAAGGATCCAACAGTACAGCTGTTTGCCGATTACAAGGCATACTGGCACATCTCAACATGAAAACCTTAAAAGGTGCTTCACTAAGGGATTTATTATTTCCCAGGCCTTTCCTCTATAGCATAATGAGAATAAAAGCTTCTGAGATTCACAGATCTTACCTAAGGTAGCATAATGTATAAAACCAGCATCTCTTTCTTCAAGAGAAAGCCCAAAGACTTTAGAAAAGGCAAGGGAAAAGGAGCTAATATTAGAGAAAGGAAGCTATTTTCCTTGATATATAAAAAACCACCCAAAACAAAACCCCCCAAAAAACCTGAATTTGAGCCCACAAGAGGTATCAGGCTTAAAAGATACATACATCTGTGCTGAGACATGGAACCTCTAAGGTGCTTTGTTATTGGCACTTAAAGCTACTTTCAAGACACATCCGGACTCGAGTAAGCAGCGTGATCAGACAATGTCAGCAGGAGTGGGCAGATTTGGAGAAGAGTGTTACACATTCAAAAGCCATTTTAAAGCTGAAAATTGCATTATCAGCAAACTATTTACAATAACTTAAGTACATTATTATTAGTGCTAGAGCTCTTCTGTAGGTGATTCAATACTCGTTCAGTCTGATTCCTCTCAGAAAGATATGGTTTCTGCTCTTCAATTATCACAATGTCATTAGCAACTTTAACGTTCATGATTCCAAATATACTTTTCTATATGTTCTTTGTTTTACAGTCTTTTTACAAATGCATGTAGCAACATTTTCTAAAATAATCCAAATTTTCTCCTATCCAATAGCACGATTCCTGGGATGGAGCCATTTGTCTCATGCATTAAATTTGAGGATGAAGGAGAAAGCGTTCACTGTTCACCACTTTGTTTGCATTCCCATTTGGATAACTGTTTGGAAAGCCCGAGCTTTCTGCAGTGTTACTGAGACTGTGAAGTAACTGCCAAAACTCAAAGAAGATGTAAGCTTTTCTATTTTCCATGCAGCCAAAAATACCTGATAAGCCATTTATGCCTACATGGCTGTCATTATGCCCAGGAAGAACTTGCACCGATCTAATTAATAACACTGTTTCCAAATAGTGATGCTTAAGCGGAGATTAAAATTGCCTGAAGATGAATATGAACACTATTTCACAGATGGGGAAAAAATTATTTGATTAATTGGTTTGCATAAGATTTCACAAAGAGAAGGAAAGAGCAAATTTATCTGATTCAGATTCCAGTTATTTTTATATTACTATCATATTCTTGCCTGTAAATATATCTATACATATGTATTACACACAGAAATACACACACATCTCTAAGGATCATTTAAGTTCAAAAACATGTTCCAGAAAAATATTATTCTTAAAGGAACTAATATTCATGTATTCACCTTGTGCCTCAAATGGGTGTTATTTTGGAATCTAGATATCTCATGGCAAAGTGAAATGCAGTCATTTGAGCAAGTAACGTGCTCCTCAACACCCCCCTTTCTGTCAGCCCCAGCTTCCTGACACGCATGATATATCCAGACTGTGTTTTCAAATACAGGTAGAGGGAGAAGAGAAGAAAAAGGCACAGTCTAAAGTTACCTTTTCCAGGTTGGAAAATTGAAGGGCATCTTCAGGATAGTGATAAATTCCTCCAGAAGGTAGGAAGATAGGGCATGTGGTTTTGTACACAAACACACATATTTCTGCAAGCATATGAAGTGATAGAGGAGACAGTTTAGTCATACTGGCATGCTCATATTGGTAACAGGAATCACCTATTCATTATTTTCATGCTTTATATGACGTTAGAAGAGTAGCAGTCTTCAGTTTATCCCATGTTGCAAAAAGCTTAAAGAAAACAAATCAAATCACCAACACATTTTGGGACCTTCTCCAATTCAACCAGAAGACAGGGATGGGTATATTTCATGCAAGCTGGTGAACAGTCTAGAGCATAAGTCTTACGAGGAGCAGCTAAGGAAACTGGGGTTGTTCAGTCTGGAGAAAAGGAGGCTGAAGGAAGACCTGAAAGGAGGTTGTAGCGAGGTGGATGTTGGTCTCTTCTCCCAAGTAACAAGTGACAGGACAAGAGGAAATGGCCTCAAGTTGCACCAGGGAAGGTTTAGATTGGATATTAGGAAAAATTTCTTCACCAAAAGGGTTGTCAAGCACTGGGACAGGCTGCCCAGGCAAGTGGCTGAGTGGTTAAACACCTCCATCATCCCTGGAGGTATTTAAAAGATGTGTAAATGGGGTTCTTAGGGACATGGTTTAGACTTGGAAGTGTTGGGTTAATGGTTGGACTCAATGATCTTAACGTTTTTTTCCAACCGAACTGATTCTATGATTCTCTGCAAAGCTCCCCATCATCTATTTCATTGTGAGAGTGCAAAGAAAAAAGAGAAGGAAAAAAAAAAAAGTAAACCCTCCAAAACCTCTGGCCCAGTCTAAGAATCTTTGTATTTAGAAAGACTTCAAACACCTAAAAAAAGACAAAGGGAAAAAAAAAAAAAAAGGAGAAAAAAAAAATCCTGAGAATGGATTTAATTTCCCATCTACGTGATTGCTGAACTGATGCATCCTTTACTCTCACATAAATGTTTGCTTGCCTGTAGCTTCCAAACACTACTTCATTTATTGAGTCAATTCGTCGACTTGGGTCAGGTTCAGATATAAATCTATGTCCTGTATCTACACTGCTAATATGCTCGAAAGTAATGAATGCTGCACTTCCAGGTAAGTATAATGAATACCAAACCTTGCAAAACAGCTGGATGTGTGTTTATTTGACGAGAAAGAACAATGCTCTGAGACACAATAATCTTCCCCATTGGTAAATTATTCCACAAGTCTATCAAATTTTGATTTGTCCTTATATTTCAGTATCATCTCATGTGTAATGCAGAAAAACTTGAATTCCAGATGGGCAACCAAATTGTCTGATATTTTTAAGCCATAATTTTGGATTTCTTAACCAAACTATGAATATTTTTACAACATTACTTGCAATAAACTCCAGGCCATATTTTCTAAATTCAAGATTTAAGTTGATCTCAGATACTATCCCTGTATAACTTAGCATACACAAAATAAATTTATGCATGGAATAGACAAAGGCACAGTTACATTTTTTTGTAAAAACAAATGCATATTTTACACACATAGAAAAATAATTAGTCCACTTTTTGAAGGGGAAGTTTCAGATACCAAGTTAAAAATTTACTACTTAATTACCACCTATTCTTCAGTTAATGAATCATAACGTCTATTATGTCTATCTATTAAAACGAGTCAATATTATCTTGAAAGCACACATGAAGCAAAAACTGGTCTAACTCAATGTACTACCATGTTTGCAACCTCATGTTGCAACCCTTACGTTTCTGCCCTTTGTGCTCATCAGAAAGCTTTCTGATCTAGGGCTCAAGCCAGACTACATGCTACTGCTGTCTAATTCAAGCATCCTCTTCCCAGATTACGCAGGTACCCGGACCCTGGCAGCACCAATTAAAAAGCCATCAGAATAACACTGCAGAAAAGCAGTATCACAGTACTCGCAAGTTACACACCGGGCACCTAAGGGGAAGTCTCCCTGTAGTCTTTTGTCTAGTTTTTACAAAATGGTTTGATGCAGCGGATTGTTGAGCTAGAGGAATCATGGCTTTCAAATGCAAGGTTTCCATCTTAAGAAGGGAAAGCAGAGAAATGGGGGAGGGTGGGATATCTACCTCCTGCTAAGCGAAATAGGCTTTTGAGAACCTTCTGCAACACACACTCTGAGATTCTGCTTTTCACGTTACCAGTTCCACATGAGAGAGGCTCAGACCGTCCCAAAGCCCGCTGCTTCTGCCATCATCAGAACAGTGCGTTAGAGTTTTGCTTTCTGTGAAGGAGTTCATTTTTGTCCCTATGGATCTTCAACCCCTTTGCACTCTGTATATCTAGTGAACTGGAACCTATACCAGTTTCAACAGATGCCGCAGAGCAAGACTGAGCAAGAAGCAATGTTTGCAGCCATCAGGGAATTAGAGAGAAAGCTAACTACTACACTGGGCTGAGACTGCAAGTTTTAACTGAAAATATCAGAGATAAATTATGTTTTGGGCCCTTGCAAACGCAAATTGAACACCAAGGGACAAGATAAAAAAGCAACATTTTTTCTCCAATTTTGTTTTAAGTGGAGAAACAAGGAAGTCCTGATGTGGCATTTACTCCTTGGCCTGAGTCATAAATCATTTGGCTCTTAGACGGAAACAACAGCTTTGCTACTCTTTGGAGCAAACGTGCTTCCCAGGCCAGTGTCTTGTGGTTTGTTTCGTGCATCTCTAGAATGTAAAAATTATGCAAATCTTTACTTCCTTCAGATTTACTTTCCCAATCTTTTACTTTAGCATTCAGTCATTTAGCTCCCTTCATCTTTCAATTAAATGCATTCCTAACATGAATCCACAGAAAAAAGCACAAGAACAACCAACTATAAAACCGCTGTCAGGACCTGAAACTCATTGTTCACTCTGCTCCTACACATCCTGCCTCTTTATCATTCCTTTCTCACTTAAAATTCCTTGAGCCAGATCAGACACTTATTTTGTATTTGTACACCACTTGGCACAATCGGTTTCGATTGCTCCTTTTGCACTAGTATAATCTTCTACTTGCTGAAAGATCTGTAAACTCAGTCTCCAAAACAAAAATAAAAGATCCAAACACTAACCTTCGACCTTGCAACACTTTGTATTTCTACATCTAGAGTTAGTGTATTGCCCTTACCTACTGTATGAATCCTTCATCTTTTCAAGAAAGTCAATGTCACCGCTGTCTTTGACATAACAGTGCCCAGAAATTATTTCTGCTGCTGATATCCTCATATAAACTTTTGAGGAGACCTACAGCTGCTGAAGGATCTGATTAGGTCTTAGAGAAAGCGCACATGTATTTATGCCTTGAAATTACATTAGACCAGTATATAAATTTCTGATAGGAGACTTACATAAATGACATAATACACCCTTCAGAAAGGTGTCCACAGGCTTTTCCTCCATTGTGTCTTAACAATCTAGAGTTTTGCTTCCAACACTACAATGAAATGCTGAACGGTCTGTTAATTGCACAGCAGCCCACTAGCATCAAGTGACAGCAGTAGCTGCAGAAATACAAACAGAAATGACTTTTCAGTGACCATTTTGAAGAAGGCACTTGTGTGAAAACTTTATAATATATACAAAAGCTCTACAAAATGAAAATAAGCCAGAGTCAAGTTCTCAGACAGTAAGGTGTGCTGTTGAAGTCTTGTTGTGCACAGAAGTTACAATTAGGAGGTCAGGTGAACTAGAGTGGGAACTGCTCAATCTGATTGCATTCGTGACCTGTGCTGTTGAAAACATCTATTACAGAATGGCATGAAAGAGTTTTCATACTCATGTTAAGGCTGCAGAGGATAAGGAAACTTTCCATTACGTCACCTGTATACATACAACAATGTTCACAATTCAATCATTATTCTATGATTCACTTGTTTTGCCTAATTAACTATGTACATACACTGCCGTAGCTGTGTCTGGAGTTTGAAGGACAAACGTTACAGTTCTTAGTTACCTTGTTTACCTAGGTCTCGTGCAAAACAGCTGCAAAGCATGGTCAAAAGAGAATGGTATATTGCTAGCCTTGCTATAAGAAATGGTAAGGTATAAAGCACTGGAACATCCAGAACAACTTTGTTTTTCTGCTGTGGAAAACATCAACAATTTCAAAGTCAGCAACATGCTGAGTGGCAACAGAAAAACTGAACTGGAAGAGAGGGCTCATTGTGTTTATTCAGATTACAACACTAATTAGAATTCCATATTATGCTTTTACATTGATTAGTTACGCACATCTATTATAGGAAACAAACTTTTTCTAATTGTTTTGAGCAGTGTGCAAGCATTGACTGACTAAAAAACCACTTTAAAAGACTGTCAAGATGGACAATAAAGAATTATTTTGCTGGGACAAGAGAAAAACGTGGAAGATGCCAAAGGCAGCAAGAAAAAGTGAGACATACACACAACGGAGAGGAAACAGAAGAGCTGTGGCAGCTGGAAAGGAACGTGAAGCAAACAGCAAGCAGGATCAGAACAAGGGCGAGGAATGGGAAGGGCAAGTACAGAACTTTCAGCGTTAGAAGAGCAATGGTGCAAGAAGGGGACATCTGCACATTTGAGCTGACCACTTCCAATATGAAGCCTCCTTCTTCCTCAGTGGCTCTAGGGGCACCAGAGACTTAAAATCTGTGCCCAGAGGATCTCTGGCAGAAAGAGAATGTAAAAACGGTGCACTGCTCCAGAGTAGGAGCCCTGCAAAATAAGCAATCACTTGGCGACAATGGTTCTGAATGCTGAGCCAGTTCACCCAAAATAAAGAAATCTGTTATTACATTTTAAACAACCAAACAAAATAATCTACGGATTTAAGAATCTTTTCTTTCCTTACATTCTCTTGGTTAGGTACCTCAATTAAATGACTCCTACTGTAATGTTACAGATTCTCTCTTCTCTAGGTACAGTGATGAGGCAGCATCCCAATGGTCTTCTGAGTTTTTAAAGGGTATCCCCAAAATAACACCCGTGTTCACAGCTGGTTCAAACATTTTCATGTGTCAAATCCTTAAATGACCTCTTCTGTTTTTTGGAGAAAAGTAGTAACAACAAAGCATACTGTTTAAACATTTGCTGGATTCCACCTAATTATGGTGATGATGCCATGCAAAATTAAAGTGTCTTATTTTTCCTCCAAAGTTTCCCTTGCCTTTGGCTGATTTGGTCTCTGTTCAACTAGTGTACGAGATGGATCATTACAAAGATTTGTGCTCTGGGGCTCTTCAAAGCACAGTAAAATATTTCTGAGAGGTAACTGTCATAAAGACAGAGAATCATGAGTTTCCAGCAAATCTTTTATATATGGGGTTTCTCTCCTGAAAAATAACTCCCCCTCACCAATTAACATACCCAGTTTTCTTTTATGATGTGATTTTATTTTATAGTTAGATACAGTCCTTCTCTAAAGCCAGTTGTAGATTTCGTAGGAAGTATGCTGATTGCATTATCCTAGAAGCTCAAACTAACAGGAGATATTGCAAAAAGAGTATAAAAAAAAACCTCCTGCAGTAAACATCCATTCTTATCAGACCAATTCTGTCCTTCTTTTTCCCCTTTTCCTTGAAGATTACCAGTTTATTCAACACTTGACAAGTTTGCAGTGAGAGCAGATATACAATCAGCTGAATGTATCATTCTGTCACCAGAGAAGGCACTGCAACATACTAAGGACTACCTAGGACTACTTAAAGATTATAATCAGATAGTTTGCTTGGACAGCAACATTTCACTGCAGCTGCATAGAAGATGGGAGAGTGTAACTCGCTTTGCCCTTTGTTAGGCTTGCAGGAGGGAGTGGATACAGTTAGCTAAGCCAGTCTTTTGTTCTTCTGCAGGTGACTGGTCCACATCAGCCACAGAGTAACCAAAATATGTGCATAAAGCAGTATATCTAATATACTTTGCCCTACAAGAACTGAAAAAAATTATCTCAGTGTGTTGTATGTGTGACATCTCACATCATACACTCATACTGGTCTCAGAAAGAAAGGTAAGATTCTGCAATCCAATTTGCTGTATAAGCTTAATTCCTCAAATAACTGAGTATACGTGATGTTTCTAAAGGCTGAGTTGAAGATAGTATTACAGTCTTGCAAATGTTTCTGTACCCCAATTCAAGTTTATGTTCCACAGACACATGAGCAGCTCCTCTCGTCTTAACATTATTTACACTTTTATTTCCAAACAAGACCTGACCCAAAGCAAAGCTGCTTGCTTCTAGGGCTGGAAGCTTCGTGTGAGCTCTTATGTTCCTTAGATAAGGTCACGCCAAGGGGCACAAATTTGCAGAGTGACAGTTACAAAAGAAAGTCAGGAAAATGGCAGATGGATACAATAAATCAGGAAACAAACAACATGACAAAGAAAATCTGTAGACAGGATTACTATCAGCTTTGTCTTCACAGCCTTTAAAGTGTAAGCATCATCATGTTGCAAAAGACACACAGTCATGGTATATTACGTACTGATGCTTTAGAGATAACAGTTACAGATTTTCCTTTTACTTATCCCCTCAAAATTATTTGTAGTTACAGAAATATCTGTAAAACAAAGTGACAAAAACTTTTCCCAAGAATACATATATTCATGACTAACATTCACAATACCTGTGTTTAGTTTCATATACCACTCTTACCACTGCCATCTTTGCTCTGTTGGTAATTATCAGTAAGGTTGCCTGCCACCTATTCTGGGAAGGCTGTCAGCTATTTATCCTCCCACTTTTTTTGAGTGTATTGGATGTATTAACCTGGCTTCCTCCCCAGCCCTTCTAAGAACTAGCACATGCACTCATCCCGTCAGATGCTGAGCAGCCACCCCCAAGTTACATATTAGTTTTACAATACCTTACACATACTAATATATAAATTGACAGGAGGAAAAAAGCTGTGCATAATTACTACTTAATTAAAAAAAAAACCAACCTGCTTTGCTTTCTACAGATAGAAGTTCCCCACTCTGCAGCTGATACATTTTCTCTGTTACTTAAGGGTACATATTATTTGGTCCACCACCAACACTGTAGTCGCAGACCCCATCCCTCTGTTAGAGGAGCAGCATACGTGCCCGGCCACTCTCTGCTCTGCCCTGCCAGCTGACAAACCACCAAGTCCCTTAGCAAGAGAACTATTTTCAGCCATGTTGCCTCAGAATCCACTTTTCCCCCAAATACCCTCCCCATTGCCATCGCTCTCCTATCACTGGATTTGTTGACACGCTTTGATAGCGGATCAGTTACTCCTGTCTTTAATGAAAATAGTAGTAATAGTGCTGTTAAGTAAGCTGGCTATGAGTTAGAGAAGCAGAAAGAAACCATTAGTATTAGTAGTTTATTCACTGATATTCCACCAGGGATCCCTTACGTGCAACATCAGTGTGCAGAACCACTACATGGACGAGCTCACAATCCCTTTAAATATAGCAGGAGTTAAAAGTACACGGGGAATAGAGGAAAGAAAAGATAGTTTATGGCCTAGAGGTGACTGTTTGAACCTTAGCAGGCTGCTCCACATGGGGAGACTTCTGCCTTTTTAAAGTCATACCACTGGTATGATTCCCCAAATACATGTCCCTGATAGACACTCTCAGGACTAGTTAACTAATTGTGTTAAACTGTGTCTATTAATGGCTTTAGAGAATTGCAAGGGAAATTCTTTCTTTACCTCAAGGTCCATTGTGCCCGGAAAACAATACATTCCAACTTAAACCACCTGGTTACATAGCAAAAAGGACACCACACTACAAAATTTGTCACTGTTGTAGTAGATTAGGCTGAAAAGTACCCATTGCAAAATGTATAAAAGCCAATCATAATCTTTATGGCTCTTAATCTATGTTTGAGTTCATTGCTATAGGCCTGCTTTACACTAATGGGGACTTCTACAAATGAGCAGATTCTCTGAATTCAAGAGTAATTAAGCTAATGGGACTACTAACACTAGTTGTAGAGCAGTAGTAATACAAGAATTGCACATAAACCATACATTTCCATGCCATTCCATGAGTTGCTTGTTCCCAAATGAAAACTGTTGGTAGTCTGTGTTTGTTTATGTTTTGAATTTGTTTCATTTCTGACACAAAAGATTCCCTAGACAACAGAAACGTTTATTTATTTTAATTGACCCTGCCTTGAAATCATCATGGGATTTGTTTGTTGGCAACAGAATCACAATGGTTGTGGTTATGGAGCTAGCCAAAAGCACAGATCTGGGAGCTTTTTTTGCCAAGGAAACTGTTTTTATTTTTAAAAGGAAACTCCCCTCCCTCATCTTCGAAGGCCAATTTCCTTGAAAATCTAATTGGATTTGACCTACAAATGGACCTTTTCGATTGGGCCCCAAAATTGCAGCTAAAAGCAAACTTTTTACTCCATGGTATATGCAATAGTTTTCTGATTTTAACAGTTATGCCAATCACATTGAGAGTACACATGTACTGCAGGGTACAGGTAGGGAAGAAAAAAACAAAACACCAACAAAAAACAAACAACACCCAACCCCCTCCAAAAAACCCACATCTTGCCAAATCAAATCCACCAAATAGACTCATCACTTCTAATTGGCTCTGTTGTGCATATAGCAAGTAATACAACTGTGTGCTATTGCTCTGTAAGGGTTATTTATATACTGTGACACACTGAAATACTCTGCTGGAAAACGAAGGACTCTAAAACAGCAAAGCCCAGTCTCACAAGTCAGCTCTTGTCTAGCTTTGTTAGCATCAGGGAAGTCTAAGAAGGACCGACACCTTTATGTGATACAGAGAATTAGGATCAAAGCAATCCTTCCGTGATCTGACGTTGTTTTACACTCTGAAGTACATTGACCCTTTTAAATTTGTTTACTATTTTGACCTTTCTAAATTAAGACCTTACTATCTCGGTTTTTTCTTGTGGACAGTAAAACACAGATAAAATTGCGAACTAGGTGTAAACTGATCAAAGATTCATTAAGAACAAGACAAAAAGCATATCAAGTTAAGTGTACTACACCATTAGATGGTTTAAACAGTTGCTTCAGTAAATTGAACCTTGCACTGCAAAAGTAAGACTTAATAGATAGAACTACCTCCCTATGAAGTCAGAGCAAGTCAGGTTTTGTATAGCTGATACTTCTGTATTTGAGACATTTCATACTGATATAATGCCTCAATATCCAATACACACAGTGTCACGTTAAATCTTTGAGAACAGAAAAAAAAAAAAAAAGGTAAAGAATGAGACACTTCTGTAAAAAGAGTCAATATAGGTCAAGGCTTCAGAGGCATTTGACACTGCTACTAATCACCACATCATCCATGTAAAATATATAGATGTAAAGTCACCGTTTGGCTATAACATAGCCATAACACAGAAAGCAGAGATCAGAAGGAAAGGGCTGTTATCTACCATATTTCTCCTATACTAGGAAATGAGAAACTGGATGCCAGCATTAGCTTTCTGCAGTCAGCATTCTTGAAAGCAGTCAGGAATCACAGATGAGAGTTCCTTACAGTTAACTTAAGAAGCAAAAGGCAAAAGTATAGGATCCAAGGAGAATCTCACCATCTGTATGCTGATGCAAAGCAATAGTCCTATTCAGCAGTAGAGTCACCATCTCAATATCTTTGTTCCCAAATCCCTCTTCCAAGAGTTAAATAGCAAGACCGAAATGCTCAGTAAGGGATATCCCCACCAGACAAACCAATAGAGAGCATACAATCCCCGAGTCACGGTTTACTGAAATACAGTCAAGAAGGTGCAAAATGCAATGAGATAAATCCATTTTGAGTACTGGTCCAGCCTCCCAAAGATTAAATCAGTCCAAGTTTGAGAATTTATAATGGATAAATAAGGTCATGGTCAACTATCTGTCTAAAACAGCTCTGCTTTGAGTTTGGATTGGTCTGGATGAACTCCAAAGGTCCTTCCCATCTAAATTAGTCTATGTATCACCCATTTATGCCTTGCCCAACACTTCAAAGCAAACAGAGCATCAGTCCTCCTGCCTTCTCCTACGACACATCTGAACCGAGCCAGCTACATTTGCTCCCAGTAGTGGTTTAAATATTAAGCTCATCTTTGAGAATGTATTCACAAGCTTCCCAATTTCCTTCCAAAACTAAAAATGCAGTAAAGCAGCAATACCGGCATGAAATTTTGACAGAATTTTGGGAAAAAAATTACAATACTTAAATCCCTGGAGTTTCTAATACAAAAAAGTGATGGGAACAGCACTTCTTAATGAAATGGACAGCAATGACTTCAAAGGGCTTTACGTTCACGAGTTGACGGAAGTCTAGGAGATACCATAATTGTAAAGTCCAGCAAATTTTCTCCAGTCGCTCTTATTTCTGTCAATGCAACTTGTCCTCATGACTTTGTGTAGGAATGATTACAATTTGGAGGAAAACAGGTTTTAAAATAGGAGGGTCGTGCTACTTTCCACCCTGCTGCTACAACCTCAAGAAAGAGGCTTGCACTTTGTCTATACTGTGCTGTACTTGCCTGCAGAGGGATGATGCTCCCTACCATTTTCTCTCATCAGCTTCTTTGGCTACTGATGTGGTGATTGCCAGCATACCCTCACAATCACAACTTCCACAGCGTAGCACATTTCCAGAAACAGCCTGGCTTTTTAGACACAGGATTATCAGAGCCCAAAGGCATGACCGTGCTGCAGTGCATAGACCATCCCTTTGCGCTGTCATACAGTACAGCACGATGCTGAAGTTGCCTGTGGCCGAGATACTTTCGGGACTGAAGCAGGAAGCCCTGCTCAGAGATAGGGTTTATTGGATTAGATGCAATGCCATACTAACATGGCTTCCTGGACTGGAGCAGGTCTCGCCACATACTCCTGTGTACCGACAGTACAGATATGTGTATATACGGGTATGGGCGTACACGCACACACGCGCTAAACCCTTGGAACTAGCCCAAGACTTCTTTTGCAGTTCTTTAGCACACACTGTAAAAATACTATAAGCCACTTCAGAAAAACATGATTTTTTCAAGGTGTTAGACTTTAATATTTAAATATAATTCAATCATAGCAAAATATCAGACTGCATGATATATCACTAGAATAAATGAAAATATTATGAAAGAAGGCACTGTTGTTTTAGGAAATGACTGACAGGAAAAAAACTTGTGACAGGCATGTAATTCAAATTCCTTAGAATTAAGTGCTGTTAACTAGATTGATATCAACATTCCCCTAACCAGTGAGTAAGGATTCACTTTACAGAGACAGACAACCCCACTGAAGACCACAGTCATCCTAGATTTGTGATGTTACAAGATCAACACCAATGGAAGATAAAGGGCTTCTATGGTAACATCACTCAGAGCGAGGCTTTTAGAAAAATAACGTTCAGCAGGAGATAACAACTGCAGACAGAGGGAAGGAAAAAAATAAATGAAGAAATCTGACCAGAGTGAATAAGACAGAACACGAGAAGACTTGTGAAGGTATCTTTAAAAGAGGAAGATCTTTCACAGTTGCATAGTCTGCTTGCTCCATTACTACCAATAACCAATAGAATCACTTTTCCAATGACGGTAGCAGCTTTGGTGGACATACAAGTAATCAGTGTAATGAGAACAAATGGTAAGATAATTATGTATAATTTTAAAAGGACAGTTGCAGAAATGTTCCCCCCCCCCACCTCAGGTGTGCATTCACAAAACGTATATTGCCATTGCACTTGCTCAGTACTCTTTAAAGAGTCTGTTTTAAGGCTTTATTAGGATTTTAAACCCTTCTTGCATTGTAGGAGACTGTTTTTCAAAAGGCAGTGGCAAAGTTGTAACCTCAGGTTGACAGTAAAAGGGCACACTAGCAATTAGTGAAAGAAAAAAAAAAAAGAGGAATATTATTTATGCATAGATAAAGCAATCTTGCTTTATCCACATAGGCTTTTCAGTGTACCTGGTAGAAGCGTTATACACTTTACTGAACCGTGGGAAAAGAACAACAAACATCAGTTGCACCACTTTAATGCTGACATGGCAAAAACATCTACAAATGTTTATTTTCGGTTGGTCCAAAACTGGCTTGATTTTATCACCTGATCAGATGTTACTTTATGCACTTTTAGTCAATGTGAAACATTTAATGTGACCTGCCTTGCTTCAAAAAGGTTTCTTAAAAAAGAACACCACACCACAACAAACCACAAAAACCAAACCACCAAGTTAGATCAAACATCATCATTTAAGGATTGAAAATATTAACAGTGCCTCTATTGTGGCAAATGAAGGAAAGTATAGCAATGAAAAAATGCTAAAGCAGTAAAAAAGCCCCCAAACTTTTTCTTTCCTTTAACAGATGCAAGAAAAATACTAAATGTACAAACTGATCAGATTATGCCAACCCCCCTCAGTTATAACAGGATGGATTCAGTGTACTTCGGTTGACACCTGTGGTGTGGCACCCATTTTACTCCTACTGGGCTGAGAATTAGCAGCTTCTGCAGGAAGCTGCAGCTTGAGCCATCAGAAATGCCGATTTGGGGAGGTTCACAAAGTCCTGGGAACAGGTTTTTTTGTCAGCTGGCTTATTTCTGCTTGGAAATGACCATTTAGAATGGAGCACCCAGAAAATCTCACACTGCTCCTGCATCCCAGTCCAGCATCTATTTAGATGTGAATATCAATAAAATAGGGAGCTGTCTATAGCCAACAGCAAAATCCAGCTCCTCCAGATGAGTATGCAAACCTGATATGAATACCAAGTCGCAAATATGGCTTACATTAATTTTGCACTGGCAAAACACTAGTAAAGAAAAAACCTGCAAACACAGCCATTTTCCATCCCCGACTACCACGTGTGCTCCGACACGTGCTACTTCCAGCCTCTCTGTTGTGATTGTAACAGTACACACCAACCCTGTGTGGGGTCAAGCAATACAGTTCTTAAGACTCAATACACCTGTGATTTTATTTGTAATAAGAAATATTTATTCCTCATTGTGATGTCAGGTTTACATCATTACATGAGGAACAAATCCTCAATCATTTTTTGATCCTTTTCAAATGTACCTGAAGGGAGACCTGCTCTTAGAATTGCAGTAGTTTCTGTGTACTAACCACTGCAAGAATCGTGATGATCTTGGCTCATATTTTGTCAGCAAGGGCAAATTTCCTTTAAAGAAAGAGCTAATTACTTCTGTGTCAGATCTCCAAACTCCCTCAAGGTTGTATTGTAATGAGATTCAAAAGGCTCACCAGAACTGAGCTGAAAGCACATTTGGCATTTTTAAATATGCATTCAGATAAACTTGATAAATCTGTTGATATGCTGTTATCTATCCCTCTATATGACATCCTGACATGTTACTCTTTACACAAAATCTGCCATCAAACATACTGTACCTTTAGTAGAAAAATGTAATGCGTTCATCAGGGATGAACAATATAAGAATGTGGAGAAGAAAAAAAAAAGACAGCAAATAAAAGTTAAATGAAAATGCAAAAGAGGCAAGAAGTAATGATTTCCATCTTGCATGGATTGAAACCTCACCTGTCATTCTATCAGAGCAGCATGACAAAATTAAAAGCTCAGTTTAAAAGAGGAAAAAAAAGACAAACATTCTTAGAGAAGCATTGAGACTATCTTGATTGTACAAATATGTACTTCTGTCCTGAAAGCTGTCTTTGTGGCAATGGCACCTTTATATTCAGCAGGATTGCATCGCCATTCATATCACACAGAGTGTTTTACTAGATTTTGTTCTCATTAGCTCTGTGCAAACAACTGAACTAGGAGTGAGGATGCTGAATCCTATTCTTTCTTGAGCATTGTTTACCAGACCCCTCACTAACTCCCAATCAGTTCCACCTCTGCAATTTTATTGAAGGCAATGAGTTTCCACAGGTATTGTCATATACGATAATTAGAAAGCAGTTTCAGCTCAGTGAAACTTTATTGGCTTGACAAGCCATACAGGGCTTGTAAGTGTGTAAGAAGAGAGAGAACATTGCCAGCCCTGTCAAAAATCAAGTAACATCCATCTAGGAGAAAGTGACTTTTCAAGTCTGAGCTTTGATATCCCGTGCTGTCAGCATCTGCAGCGCATGGGAATGGGACAATCTCCCTTAGCATGTTTGTGAGCGCTTAGCAAACTTCGTGTTCATGTTTCGTGTTCGAGATCCCAGCTAGAAGAGCTGCAATATGAGCGCTGGTTTCCTATTCCTTAAGCACATTTATGTCTTTTTTTGTTGTTGTTGTTTTGTAAGCAACTGTGCATTCTATTCTCTGTCGCTCTTTGGTTGCTTTGTTAATAACCCTTATGAGCAGTGGCAACGCACACACACACAAAATTGTTGTTCTGTCTCTTTGTATTTTGGTTAGGAAAGCAGATCATCTCAGCAACCTGCCTGAGCGTTTGCTGTTGCACTCCAGTACTCCCCTAATGTCAATGACAAGCCTAGGGCTCTTGAAAGGAAAATTAACATCTCAGCTAGGCTGTCTGCAGGGATTTTCTATGAGTAGCGCGCTCGTCAATACCAGGTATCTCTTTCCTTTGAATGAAAACCATGGATGGGCACACGTGAAAGTTACCATGCTGTGTAAAATACACAGCATATCAGTCAGGCCTTCAGGAAAATTACTGTGCCTGACTGAGCACAGGCCTTCAACTCTCCAAGTTTTTAAAACCTGTTTGTCATTCTCCATGTTACATAAGGATTGTAGGAAATATTTTTAAGGGTTAAGACAGGCAAAAGGGAGGATTATAACTTTATTAATTCACTGTATTAATAAGTATACTGAGTAATGGTTATACTCCACGGGTCTGTGATACATCCGCTCACTTACTAAGAACTTTAAGCATTCAAATGCTCCAATAACCAGGCATGTTCAATATCGCTTCATTCATACTAAGTAGCCACAAGCGTGGTATCCCTCAGACTCAGATCTAACTGAAGTCCTATCTTTACTATTTAAGTTGCCTCACATATTGTCATTTTTGGCTGATTTAGATCCTTCAGGGTACGTGGATTTTCCCCAACAGTTCCTTGATGAGACTTGGCAATTGCATCAATGTAAGTCAGTCACTTATAAATCCTCATTTTACTCTCTTTTGCTATTGACATACGTCCCCCTCTACCAACCTTCATACGAAATAAGCTTAGATTTAAGTAATTCTAGTCCCATGTTTCTTAGTTCATTGCATCAATCACATGAAATATTCTTTATATCATAACTAACATAATAAAATATTATAGATTATTATATTCCAGTTCTATCCTTATTGTCCCACTGAAGTGTGCCTCTTGGACAATCTTATAAATAGTTGTCTTCTAAATCCTTTAGGTAATCCAGCCACTCCTTTCCATTGGTACTTCTGACCTTGTAATCAAATGCTAGGGCAATTATCTCCTTTCTCCCAGTTGCCCATTCAGCTGCCTTAGATGAGGTTCCTTTGTAAATTTGCTCCTACAGGATAATTGCCTCAAAAAGTCTCTCTGCCCCCATACTTTCTTCTGTCTAAATGAATCTGTTATCAGTGTTTTCACCTTTGCCATCACCTTTACAGCTTCTCAATTTATTTTTCTTTCTTTTCTTTTTTTTTTCCCCAGCTGCAATAGCCTCCAGACCATTAGCTTCATCTAAAGCCCTTTCACAAGGTAAGTCTTACTACTGTTACCTTCATTTATTACATTCATTTGCATTCAGTTAAAAATATCTAAATACATATGTATTTAAACTCTGGACACTTGCTTTTGAGAAAGCAGGGTATATTCATACCACAGATATTAGATTTTGCATCAAAATATACACAGAGAGGCCTTCACTAGGTTTCAGAGAGCTCTGAATTTTCTAGAATCATATTCAGTTGTATTAAATCATTGTAATACTACAGCCTTTGTCAATGGAGGAAGGGGACACTGACTTTCAGCAAGGTAAACTTTATTTTTAGAGCTAGGTAGAGCTGGAACAGTTTCTGGTTCAGTGCTCATGAATTCAAATGCAGGTTCCAATAGTTACCTCTCTAAAGCCCTAGAAAAGTCATTTTACCTGTTTATTTCTTTATGAGGCTGTTATTGCATTTTTGTACTGAAAGAATTAGGTGTTTTAAACTATACACTATCATTTTCTAGAATTAAGTCATTTCCAGAGTAAAGGTAACCTCTCTCACCTCTTTGTTCTTCCCTCACTTGCCCAAAATCCCCAAAGCCCATATGCCATCAAAATGCAGGAAAAAAGGTAATGTGTGTGCAGAGAGAGAGATTTAGAAGCCTGACAAAACAGAAGTCAAGAAGGAAATAGTTGAGCAGATAAGTTACCCTTATGGTAAAAAACCCCTCCCCCAAAAAAACTTTACAACATCACACTAATGAATAATTCAAGGAAAAAGACTCCCTTTCCATAGAGAATGTATTCATGCACCTCTTCAAAAATCAAAGTTATGGGCTACAAGCACACCTCTGCAGAGATAATAATCAGCAAATAAAATGATAACTGACTAATAACATAACTCAAGAAAACAAACCCAAAACAACCTCACCTCCTTCCACTTGCAGGATTCCTGACGCAGGCAGCTGCCAACCCCTTCCCAACGCCCAAAGCTACAGGACCCTCCTGCACCCCAGGTAGCAGATGAAGCCCCACAGACTCTGGTGCACTTTTCCCACTTCAACAGCTGCTGCCAGTTATCCCATCACAAGCATGTGGAGAACGGAAAGTATCAGCTCCATTTGCTCCTTAGAGACATAAAGGGTTTATAAAGTTCTATGCAAGCAATTATTTTCTCACTATTAGTTTTCAGAAAACGTTAAAAGTTTCCTCCAAATTAAATGGCACATAGGATTTAAAAAGAAGAAGAATCATACTTGGTCAAATGTATAAAAGAAATGAACAAAGCACTGGTGTTTCTTTCATGAACAGACAGAAAGTTGATACTGTTCCTCTAGATCTTCACTTTTTTTTTTTCCCTTTAAAGTGGGGCTGAGATGCAAAACCAACAAAAAGTTATGTAACATGGGAAGCAGAGAAATTCTTCCCACAAACAGCTGACAGTTTCCTAACATCTTCCCACTTAAGAACCTGAACGTGTTTTATAAATAAAGTTTATGTCTTTAAAATACCATTTCCTTCTTATAAAGGTAATCACTTCTCTAAAGTAAAATACAGTTAGGCATGTCAGATTATTGTGAAAAGTAACACTGAGTAAACCAACATATTAAAATGCTTAGCTAGAGTTTTCTGTTGAAATTTAGAGAGCAAGTACTATTGGCCGCCTGCAAACACTTAGATTTATATTTTGAAGTCGCAGATTTCAGAGTCATTCAGATCTAGGATTTTAAATTTTGATCCCTCATTAAGTTTCCTATGTATTGAAAGATGACCTGTTATGCACTGATCCTGGAAATAATTATGCACATGCTAAATTTAACATGCTGTAAGTAATCATTGCAATGACCCTTAGTACATATAAAATTAAGTGGGCTTGTATATCCTAGCAAGTTCTAGGCCAAAGTTTATTTTATCACACAATTATTTTTTTTACTCACTTTGTTTAGGTTAGTAACCACAAACAATAAGACAGGCCTTTGTGAAACTTAGAGAAATCAGAGACAAGAACAAACGGTGTGAGTCATCAGTTTTGGCCTGCCTCTTTCTACAATGTATGGGTAAATGCTAATCACTAAAATTTTTTTCCATTTCTAAAAGAAACGGCCATCATGGCTAAAATGATGCACTAAGAAGTGACTCTGGCCATCTGTTCACCAAAAGAATTCCCCAGGCAAAGTCCCTTGTGCTCCAGCAGGAACCCACCAAAGTTGGTCCGTCTCTGCAAAAAGAGAGATCTCCTTGTGCGAAACTCGTTGCGCGCTTACAGCCCGAGCAGGAGCTTTGGAAGTGAAACGCTTCTATCTTTCATTGTAACTTCACCAGAAAAAGCCTTCAGGTTTGGAGTGGAGACGTGAAGGCTTGGCATGGGTCCCGAGATAGATGGCAGGGAAGAGACCAGCTTGCAGCTTTCTGGTTTTGTGAGTGTTTGGGAGCTCGGATCCTGCCAGACGGGAGAGCCATCGCAGGGAAGTATATGATGCTCTGCAGAGCAAACACTTCAAGTGGCAGAACTTACGCATCAGGAATGCAAATTAAAAGACATATTCTCTACAACAGCTCTTAGGTAACATGAAATAGAAGAAAGAAGAAATAAATAATATTGTTCCCCATTCACTGAGGGATATCACAGTGACTGGAGAGACAGAGTGAGACAATGAAGTATAAAAAGGAAAGGAAGAGAACCAATGCAAGGAGGTTGCAAACTTTGCTTTCCAGTTTTGCAAGGCATTGAAGTGTGTCCCTTTTGCCTTTTGTATTCTTATTTGCAAAACACATAGCAAAGTCAAAAAACCAGCGTGGAAGTTCAGCTGTGACTCACTATGTATGTAGATTGTACAAGGACTTGTTCTTGAAATTTCATAGATGTGTTACTTTTTACTATGCTAACAGTTGTGCAGTTTTGCAACAATATCACTGCACTTAAGTATCCATTCAAGTCTTTCATAAACCTGCAAACCGACTAGGCATTATAAAGACTAACAGACATCAGAATTGAGTGCCAGTTCTCGAAAGGAAAAGAATTTTCAAAATTATGGTTCATTAAAAGCAAGACTCTCAAAGCCTTCTTGAGGACTTGAGTATGTCTTCCTTATAGTCTAACCGGAAGAAAATAAAATTCAAGTCCTCTCCATTTTCAGTGTTCTTACACTTTAGAGCTAATGAAAACCATCTCTGTTTCAGCAAGGAAGAGGTTGGAGCTATATTCCCTATTTTTCATGGCCAATGTATGGGACTAAAATCCCCAGGCTCCCCAGTAACCTCCAGTGACGGGGATATTCCAGATCACACCCCACAGTTACTTCCCTGCCACGAGCCTCTCTCTTGAGATGCCTACATTGCATCATCAACAACAAATAGTGTCTAGAAAACCTGGCCTCTCTGTCTTAGGACAGTGACCTTCCTGTCATCTTTGTTTCCCCAAGGTAAGTCCCTCCCTACAGGAAGTAAGTATTTAATTATACTTCCCTGTCCTCTCCTTATGGGCTCCTTTTTCATCCAAAGGCTTGGAAGCATGTTCTACACGTGGCAGCAGTCAAGCATGGTCTAATTTCACACGTGAATTTCAGGTCATTCTTATTCAACACACCATTCAGGCATATCTGGAAACTTCAGCTTGTAGGTAAGTTCTCCTGGAGTCAATGGGCTGCAAACATGTATTTTATGTTAAGCAAGTGTCTTGCAGGACTCCATGTACTTCAGCATGATCTCCTTAATGCCTGGCATTGGCGGGAGCAGCAGGACTCAGTTCAGTTCTGAGCAGCCACTACACTGCTATGTTGAATGGGGGATTACATATATATGCATATATGCAAGTGTATACACAAATATATATATATTTGGGATGCATATACGTCCCACACACTTTGTTTCTAACAAGATACAAGCAGTGTAGCTCTCCTTCTAAAGGCGCAGATAATTTCATATTAAGATATCACCAGACTGACTTAGATGAACAAAATACTGACAAAAACATTTCAAAGTCTAGCCTGATTCACCAGGAGTGTTCCAGAGACTTTGGCCTCACGCCTAATGCCTTGGTTTAAATGAACACTGGTAAAACATACACTTTCTCTACTTTACTGGCCAGATCTTCTCCAGCAAGGAGTTGCTGTAGCCCTACCATCTCGGCTTTGCTCTCCCGTGACGGGCAGGAGCCCGCTGCGCTCAGCCCTGGCTGGCAGCCCGGCCGCCTGCCGCTGCTGCCTGGGAGCCCTCGGGCAGCTCGTGCGTGGCAGCCGCCCACGCCACCTGCCAAAGCCTGCGAGGGATCCGCGTGCCACCGGCCGCCTGGCGCGGGACCCTCGGCCGCCTGCCACCCCTTGCCCGAGCCCAGCGACCCGCCACGCGTCAGAGAGGTGTTCCCTGATCTGGCTTCCCAGAGGCTCCTCTGCCGAAGCTTGCCCAAGCCCTGCTCTTGCTGCAGCCTGTCCCCGAGGCCTTGGACAACCCTGTGCCAGCAGCCGCCGCCGCTCTCATCCCAGCAAATGCCGGCGGCTGCGATGTGGCAGCCCTGGCCTCTTCCCAGCAGCTCTGCTACCTGTCCCTTCTGGAAAGCCACCCAGTGTCCTGCAGTGGCTGCTGAGCTGTTCCCGCTCACCTCTCCCTCCCCTTTGGTTTCACCCAGATGCTGGGTTAGAGCGGAATGGTCCTCAGGTGTCTTTGCCCAGTCATTCTCCTCAGATCCTCTTTCACGGATAAGGCAACATCTGCTGCTGCTCACCTTTGCTGGGAATGATGAAAACCTCCCCTCCCACCACTGCTGCCTTCCCCTCCTGCTTTCTTCCCCCAGAAGTGCCATGTACCCCAGGTGTTTAACACATTCCTTTACGTGCATTATTTACGGGCTGCTTTGGGCACTTCAGTCGTGAAGGGAGGGATTTTGACCAAGCTGCCAAAGGGAGGGCCTTCACTGCTACAGCTTTGCAAGACCCTCTGAAGCTTCAGCTCTTGACACCTTGCCAGATGTTGCAGAGATATCCAAGCATCTTCTATAACAGTGACAAAGCAATTTTAAAGAGCTTTAAATGTGTCCTACATGACTACTCATGGCACTAGTGTTATTTATTCTAATAAGCTGGACTGGTATTTAATGTCAAGCAGAAATAGAGGCTGCATTTTGAAACACTTGGGATGATCTCTTGTTTCCTAGTCAGTACAGGAAAGTGGTCCAGTGATAACAACAACAGTTCCTCCTTTCCAAAGAGAAGACATTTCTGACCCTAGACGCCCTGGCATCCACATTCACCAGCCTTACCTGTGCCCATGGCCCCTGGGAGACAAGTGTTTCCGCAGTTCCCACGGTGTGAGCCACCGGCGCAGACTTGTGCAAACTTGTCCCTTGTGCCTCGTCCCTGAGCCCCTGCCCTGGAGATCTAGGAAGAAGGATTTGCACTCAGCTGTTAACATCACTTCACACATTTTTAACCTGAAGTAAATGCTTAATGATATTATGAAAGGGATGCAAGAGCAACTGCAGGTTAATGCAGAATTAATTTGTCTAAAGAGGATCAGAGATGTCAGGCTCAACTATGTGGGTAGACATGAAAAAGACAGTTTCAAAATAATTAAAAGAAAAAAGAGTTAAAATAGAATAAAGAGGTATACAGGAAGAGGAGGAAATCAGGAAAGAAAGAAAAAAGGGGGAGGCATATTTGTCCAGAGTAGTATTTTCTCTCTTTCTATGATTTCTCACGCTCTTGTGTTCTCAGCCAAGATCAATTGGGATTAATCAGTTCTATAGAAACCATTGTGAACTCATTGCAGGCTTTTAGAGTTTAAATTTGTTTATTGAGCACAATTTGGTTAGCATCAGGTGCTGAAGTTACAGACACCAGGACTAGCATAGAAATTACTTTATTTAGCTCCCAGTTGTAAGTTTCTATAGCAACTGAGTCCTATAACAGGAAGCCGAGTTTCTGGCACATGTATACTGCTGCTGCTGCTAGAGACTGTTAATACTGTATATTTGGAGCACTCAGCTGTTCCTTAATTCTTTCTAACCCCAATTCTCCTCCTCCTTTTTTTTTTTTTTTTTTTTCTTTTCCCCCGAGGTCTTTCTTCAGTATAAATCTGCCTGCTTAGTCATAGTTGCAATTGAATTGCACCTTTTGCTCTTAACCTTCCTTCCTTTGCTGTAACGTAAAGTATCTATTTCAGTTTCCCTGGAACCACTTGCAGGGTGTCCTGTGCCGCATTCTCTTATTCTGCAAAGTGGCAGAGCTGGAGGGAGAGGACCAGGGAGCTGAAGCTGCCAGGAGTGTCTGGAGTAAGATGGCTCTCATGGACTCACTACTCCTTGTGACTTTAAACCTGGGGCTGGTTCTGTGGATGCTACTCGTACCCCAGATTCAGAAGAGAATCACACCCCAACCTGAATGAGCTCATGTGCTTTTAGGTAAGGTCAAGAATATAGCTGCAGTACTGACTTGCAAACATTAGAAACCTCATTGCAGTTCCTGTATTTATGGGAAACTCATGGCTGAATACCACCTTTAGACATTGAATTTCACCAAACTCCTCAATGCACTTTCAGTCTTATCCCTGCATTAGTGAGCTCCATTAAAAGGCTGCAGTACTCCATAAAGAGGATTGTATTACTGCAGAGTGAACAGATGTCTCTTTTACCTGTAAGACTCCTTTATTCATATATCTTTCACAACTGTGAATCAGTAGCCTCTCTTTGCAACTAGATTTGTTTTGGGGGCCACATTCAAATGCTTGTGTGAGGTGTTGGATGGAGGTACAAACCATTGTTAAGAGAATAGGACACACCATAGAAGTAAGTGTTTGGGTGGCTAAGCAGTTAGCAGGCATTTTGAGACTCCTTTTCTGGAGTGTGGGTTGTTTTGTTTTTTTTGGGGGTGGTGGTGGTTGTTTGGGGTTTTTTTAATTACTTTGCATTTTGTCATTTATGGGTAAAACAATGGCAGTTTGAATCATCAGATGTTTATACTCTCTGGTATGGTTTTCAACTTAGCTGGGTCAATTCCTTCTAAATCAAAGAAAAATGTGTTATGCTACTCAAAACCCTCTGGGGATGTCCCTTCCACCGTCCTGGAGCCCTCTGTCCCATGAAAAAGAGTACGGGCTATCTCAAAGTCACAGAAAACAAATCCTAATTTCAATGAAATGCAAATTTACATTTAGTGACTCAGGCACAGCATACAACATATGTTTTGAATAACAAAAGCTGCAAGTATCCCTAAGTAGGTTGGCCGCTGCAACCAGAATTAATTCTTGCGGTTCTACACACACAAAAGTAGAAGCCGCTGTCTCCCTTTAAGCACTTTATAGCTGAGGCAGCAGCTGCAGAAGAAGAGAGGAGTGAACGCCGCAGGGTCACCCGGCTGTGCACTGTAAGAAAGCTGTAAGAGCACTCTTGGTTTGCGTGGGCATCTGGTCTTTTTGTTGCAGAAGAGCTTCCAGGAAGAAGTATACTGAACCTCCAGCTAACTACTAGCAGGTCCAGCCCTGGTCTGTGTTGGGAAAGTCTAGATGGCTTGGAGGTTGGCTGTTTGCTTCTGCTGCTGTCTTTGCGATACTATTCACTTGGGGTGTCTCATCATTTCTAATAGGTGATTTTGCTTGTCTGTCTGACCTTAATAAAATGGGATCATCCTTGCTCAGGATTCGAGGATTGCTATTGTAAGTGTTGGCAGTTTGAGAATATCTATCTGTAGAAGTCTTTTCATTTCCCCAAGCCCTGTTTTTTACTCAGTCCTGGGTTGGTTTCCCTGTCCTAGAATATTGAGCTGGGGCAACGTGTGGGGTGCTGCGGCCTGCCAGGGACATCCTGGCTGTCCAACAGATCTATTCCAGGAAATTTACAGCTTGTTTTCTAGATTCTTTACATCCAACTGCTGCTTTTCTGGGAGCGCCTGTTTTGGAAAAGGGAATCAGCGCCCCAAAGCAAACTACGGTTCCACACGGTGCTGAAGACAACAGGAACCTTTGGGAGAGCGATGGGAAGATTAAGATGCTGGAATCTGTTGCCTTAAAAATCAGTCTGCTGCTCTCCAGTGAGTCACCCGGCATCACAAGCAAGCTCAGCAGGACCTTCTGCCGCTACTGCTCCTTGTGCACAAAGAGCCCACACAAACCCAGTAAAGGATATGTTGCCATCATCTTTTGGCAAAACACTTCTCCCTGCAGCACAAAATGTTTTCATTTTCTTCTCTTTCACTGTCCCAGGTTTCCGGCTTCTCTCTTAACAAGCTTTGAAGAGTTTTTTTCAAAATGGTAGCTGCAAAGGTCATCTCTCTCGCTCTTTGTTTCTCGCTCGGAGACAGGAATCATGCTTTAGAACAGAGATGCAAGGCATCTTTCCAGAGCATGAAATCCAGCAACTTAATATATTGTCTCCGGCCTGCAACAGCTGACTAAGAAAGAATAAAAAAAAAAGGGGGGGAGGGGGAGAAAGGAGGGCATTAAAAAAGGAGGGGACTATGTACAACTATGTACAATACAGATTTGACTGATGAGACTTTTCAGGATGTATTTTTTTATACATAAAGGTAATAAGAGTGTGAACTATATTTTAAGTTTCCTGAGCTGGATATAGCTATTGGAATTAGATTTTAAAAGAATAGAACAGGCCCTTCTTTTTAGAAGGTTGGTCAGGAAGGAAAGAAATGGTAATTGCATCACTTCTGCATTTTTATAGCCTTACATAGTTTTCATTCATTAATCCATAATGATTATTTTTTGCTTAGGTCATATTTCTGTTGTGAAATATGTGACTTATCACATAACATACATTATATAGGAAAAAATAAATGTAATTTACTAGAGATGTTAATTGCTTCAGATAAGTCCACTAAGAAAGCACTTCAGTAATAGATCATAGATTAAAAGTGCACATTTTATGATAGTTTCTAAAATCATCAGTGATTACTGAGGTAAAGAGTTCACTGCTATATCTGAAAAGAGCTTCCACTTAGTGTTTTCAGTTATTACTAATCTTGTGCTTAACACATTTCTAATGGAAGAAACGAGCTCTGAAACAGGCAGAGGAAAAAAAAGAAACCAACAACTCAAAACCCAAAAAAAAAACCCAAAAAACAGCAGCAGCAAATGCTATCTCAGGATCTGAATAGAAAATTTCTTTTAGCTCTGGGGTTCCGCACTCACTCCCCTTTCCTTCCCAATGTGCATCCCCCTTTTCTCCCTCTGCACAACTACCACGTAGGTAAGGAGCAGCCTCCAGCAATCTGGCTCCCTCATTGCCTGCTGAAAGCGTTGTCTCACAATTGATTTAAAGGAATTGATGGTGATGTCATGGCACAGGGGAGGAATTGTCCATCCACTGTGTATCCAGAAATGCACTCCCACCTACGTTTTTGTGCCAGCACCCAGCATTTCTACAGTTGCATCAGAAACCAAATCATGGTATTGATCCACCTGAAAATATTTCACCTGGAATATTGTAGCTGGATTAGTTTTAAGCTAGGCTATGGCTTTATGGCCAACAGTGCTAGTGGCATAAGTGGCAAATTGACATAGTGGAAAGGGTGAGGACCCTGCCCACAAAGGCAGTGGGACTTACAGTCGTGAAACTGTTCCCAGTGACGTTCAATCAAAACAACTGAACAACTCGTTTGATTAAATAGAAGTTCTTATTTGGTGCCATTGGGGTGCTTAATGTCTGTTTGCATCAATATTACTTATAGCGAGGCTATATCTTAGAAGCAGCTTATTGTGTGGCTCTGCTTAGGGTAGACAACATTCTGACTTTGTTGTCATATTTCACACAAGAAAGCATAATGGTTCTTGTTGCTATCACTCTTCTTATACTAGGAAAAAAGCATCAATTTACCAATTTTTAAAGCTTAAAATAATTATTTAATTTTAAAATGCTGATGAGACTGTCAGGAAACTCACACTGAAGTGTGTTTCTTTTGAAAGATGCCATGCTTTTTCATAAGAAGAGCCAAAAATCTAGTAAAATTTGTGCAAAAATTTAACTACCAGAATGCTGCTTGATGGTAATACGATGCCACTCACCCACAAATCTTAAAACTATAGGGATGTAAAAATGATCATAAAAACTTCATAAAAGGAGAAGCTGAGGCACAGGGAGGTTATAATAAGTATTCTTCAATGAACACAGATTTTTCTCCAGTTAAATGCCATGTGTATTAAAAACAAAAAGAAAAAATGTAATTGTCATAGTGTAACCTCACTAAAGCTAAACTAAAACTAAACCAGCTTCATATGTCATAATTTTAGAAAAATCCTGAGTACAGAGAATGTCTTTGTAATGCGAGTTATGTTTTGGGAGTCTGAGGTAGTGGACAGAGGTCAGCATACCTCATTAAAAAAAAAGCCTCTTTTCTAGCTGCCTTATATTTTAAAGAGCATTTGTTGATTAAAAAAAAAAAAAGCAAACCACCTCATCTGATTCGAGATCATGAGCATATAAATATTGTTTGAAGTACTGAATATATAAAATAAATGTTGAAGAATTGCTTTAGGAAGATATAAACCAGAAATAAAACCTGGATGTGAGAACAACCATTCCACATTAAATTGGTAAAGAGTGAAGATGAGGGGCACCATTGACAGAATTATAGTAGAAGAGGATATTTCACCGAAAAATCCTCATTTCTTAAAGTCAGTGGAAGAGAATGTGTGATATCTGTTGCAGACAGTTTCTGAAGAGTCTCTGCACGGAGCCTCCTACAGACCACGTGAATCTCTCGAGAGGCGACAACTGCGCGGATGATTGCTTTTAAGTAGTAAAGGTTAAATTACTTGTCTCAATGAGTTTAGACAAAGTCCAAAAGAACCAAAGTCTTTTGACACTCATTGTCCTGCTCTAAGCACTATGCGATGCTGCCTGTAATTAAACTGACTACATAGGCATGACACTTTCCCTGCACTTTCTTAGTCTTTCCAGTATAGTGGAATTACTGACAGCTAAAATATTACGGAATTGGCCATTTTAGGCAAATCCTGTGCTGAAGGTGTTGACCTTTTGAAAATGGATTCCTTCTTCACATTGGGTTTTTACTTCCCCTATCTTGTTTCTCCTTTAGCAATTATTCATCTTTTATGGCTTCCTCCAGCTAAAAGCCTCAGCAACAGGAACATTTATTCAGAATCAGAATGGAAGATCTGGTACTTTTCTGTACATTAAAATAGAAGAAAGTTCAATTTTCCTTCTGAAAAGCACAAGAAAGACCATTACGTGAGATGTAAAGACAGAGAGAAAAAGGGGCTGAATTCCCAAAATATTTGATGGCAGAAGTAATAATAGCAATGAATGAGGCCACATAAATGATTCATGAGACTCAATTTTTTCCTATTGTTACTAAAAAGAGGCTCATTATTACTCAGAAAAAATGCTTTGTTGGTGATGTAAAAAGAAATCAGTATTTGCTATCAATTACTTTCATTAACACTGGGCCTTTGTACACAGTTTTAGAAATATATTTTATAACAATATAATTTTGTAATTTCATCCCTACTGTGCTTTGAGCCTTCTGAGGCCCACAAATCTCTTTAATACCTCCACTCCTGCTGATAATAAAAAGTCTTGTGGGTGTAGTAACAGCTAAAAATACAATAGTAAATGATTCGTATATTACAATTTCAGAGGTCACAATGGGTAACAAAGAGACCACAAGTCCGTAAAATAAACACCCTGTTCTAAAACAGAGGCAAGTTGTAGCTTCAGGATGATCACTTTGAAGAGATGTGCCTCCTTTAAGGACATTTTCTTCTTTGGTTTGAAGGCTGTTAGAAATGTCTGAACATATGTTCTGAGGCAATGAAATTTCAATGGGATATTTTTTCCTTTTAAAGCCCAATCCTTAAAACACTGACTTGCAACATGAGACGGCAACAAAAATGAGTCAAGCTAAGAGCGCATATTTAGCAGAGAGAAGTAAGGAATAAATAGAGCTAAATCTGGTCTTTTTATTTTGTAAACAATGTGTCATTAGAAACCAATGAAGACAATAAAGAATGGGATTGCCATGCATCCATTTGAGAGATTTCAATCAATATTTAAATAGTTTTGGAGAATTTAATGTAAAAGAGGGAGCTTTCTCAAATAAGCAATCAAAATAATCCATTAAGGCTGTAATCACCATTACGTGTGGGTGCTCCTGTGCTTTAGAATAAACTGCGTAAATACTGTTGAAATGGTACCTCAGGTATTTACCTTTCTAACGTTTAAGTGGTTTTGGTTTTGTGGTTGCTTTTTGTTTTAATTACTATACAGTGTCTTGCTTGATTCTCAACTTCTAAATATAATAAATCATTCTTAATCCTAGTTAATGATATCTGAAAAAAATAATCTTGGTAAGGCTGTAAATACATATAAATGACTATGAGGCAAACAACTGGAATACAGACACTACGCAACTGTGTAAATCATTCTAATTACTATTAGAGCGTGGAGATTCGCTGTGAACAATTAGTATTAATTTACCATAAAAACATGCTACTGAACCTGCAGAAATGTGAGCTAGTATAGGATCTGTTGTCCATTTTTCCCTGTAGCTGAGACCCTCAAACAAAATGGGTGTCTCGGTCTCATGGGAAATTTTACACTGAGTATTTACAATCACGCGAGGGTTATAAACTTAACTGATGAGGCTAGGTATTTCTGTATAAACAACAGAACGGCACTGCAGACATTTAAAGAAAGGAAAGGAAAGCAAAGCAACATCAGAAATCTTTGCATCTTCCAGAGAAGCCAGAAAGTTTAAGCAACTTGATTTGTATTAATCAGATGGAAGAAAACACTTACAGGGAGATATACTGATGTAGGTAATACTACTCACACGTTTTGTAAAACGTTTTGCACTGCTCTGTCATGAACAATTTTATAGTTCAACAACAAGGAATCTAGCACTAATTTTACAATGCAAACCACACTGAAAATGAAGGGATTCTGCAGTTTTCATGTTTTGTTTGTGTGGTTTGGGGTTGGTTGGTTTTTTTTGTTTGTTTGTTTGTGTTTTTTTGTTTTGTTTTGTTTTGTTTTTTCCCCTATGCGAAATGGTTTTTACTTGGTTTTAGGCAGTGGATACACGGGGGGGGGTGTGTGTGTGTGTGTAAATAAATAAATAAATAAATAAATAGAAATCTTGCTTTGAAAGTAGTAAATAAGAGTAAAAATGTACACTATTATAATGCTAAGTAAAATAAGTAATTTTCAAAGAAGGGGAGAAATGTAAATTTGACATCTTACATAACTTCCTCCACCACTAGTTGGTGCAACTTACCTTGTCGTGGTGTGGTGGCTTGCGCGCCTTGTCAATCCACAGAGCTATGTCGGCGGGAGCTTTGCGCTCCTGGCAGGTTTAACCAAGCCGAACAGGTCTGTCTGGGGAGAGGCCAGACTAAAATGTTGCACCCTGGCCCTCCAGGTTGGGGTTTTGTTTTGGGCTAACAACCCAATCATGTAAAAAACAAAACCTGTTACAGAAATTGCAACAACACTACCCACCAGGTTCGGTGGCATAGTGTTGTTGCAGCCCTATGCTCCTCGAGGAGTAACAAGGACCAAACAACAACAACATAACTTCCTACTTTGCACAGCAATATTAAAATTGTATAATGGTGATGCAGACTCGGACCACTGCTTGGAAGAGGTGCTTCCTGTCATGGAAAGGCAGATTGTCAATGATCCCTATTTTCTGCTCAAACCTTTGCCCTTCATACCATAAAAATTTCCAGTCACTGTACAGTCCTGACTGCTCAGATTGCATGGAAGTGGTCTTCTCTGAAGGTCTTCACTTCAGACAGACTAAAATACATTCACATTTGCCTAAAGTGCTGGACTAGCACTAATGCCTGCATCTCCTGTGTAGGAATGAACCACTTCTGTCACTGGAACTTCTTCAGACAGAGAAATTTCCCCTGGGAAGTGACACACTTCAGGTGGGTGTAGGCAGCTAAACTGGGATGCTAATCAAGAGGGAACTTGTATTATGGATTTGGTTTCCCCTTTAGATTAGCATTTATTTTAGCACATTTACGTTTAGGTGCTCCGCAACTTCCAGGCTTTTACACAGCAATTCCAGGACAAAGACGCTGCAGTGTTTTGTAGCACTGCCTTCCCACGCATGCTTTCGTTCTGCTCCTCTCCTTGCCTCGTCTCCCTTTGCCATTCCTCAGAACCTCCCTCATTACAGGAACATCCCATGCCTCCTTTTTTCCCAAATACGGTGTCCTGCCTGCTCTCCTTTACGGCTGCGCCACGTGTGCTCTTATTAGCTGCTGGTCCCCCACAGCTTAATCCTAGGATTCTGGGTGGCTCTGTGGAGTCTGTGCTTCTCCTTGCCTTCAGTCCAGTCCCTTTCTGTCTTGTCAGGACAGGGTTTTTCTGTATACTTCCATGTCTCTCTTGCCATCATTATTCCACTGTTGCTCTTTTATGAGTATTATTATTGCTCTTATTGTACATTAATGATCAAGTACTTTAATTGTCAACTGTTAAGCTGTGGAGGGAGAACTGAAGAAGGTGAGATAGGATGTGGTGACTGATGCTGCCATCCTCACAGTGCTGTGTTCTGTGGACAGCTGGAGGAGCTCTTGAAATTGTGGGTCTACCAGCTACTTTTTGCACTACGTATGCTGAAATTCTTTCCAATCAATAGATTGCCCTCCCTTGATGCCTTGACCTCTAAAATTGTGGGATAGCTTAAATACATTTTTCAAGTGAATATCAAGCAGACATGGAGGAACAACTTCAAGATGAACAAGAAGTCTCACAAACTTTGCCAATAATTGGAGTTGATGGAAAGATTACAAATAAAAAATGTAAAGTGTTATTATGGAAAGAATAAAACTGAGCATGCATCATCAATTTTAGCTGAAAATTTACATGTAGTCTACCATTTTACACATACTTGTAGACTGCAACAATACTTCTGCTTTGTTTCATACACATTTACTTGCTTAGGAGGTAAGGGACTTTTCCGCTGCATGTTGAATGACAGCAGGAGCAAAATCTATATGATTCTTTCAGATACGACGTTATGGACTTCCTTAGAGCCAAGAAGTCCGATAAATGTCAGTTTCATTTATTGCCTTGGCACCAAATGCTCTGTTCTGCATAACAGTAACTCAATGCGCAACACAAAAACATGTTATAGCTGACCTCTTAAAGGTTCACTAATGGCGCTGAAATGTCACCTCCAGAAAAAGCTTGCTAAGAACATTTTCCCCTTGAAAATACTAAAAAAAATTTTCATATTAAAAAAATAGCAATATTTAGCAAGTCATGCTTGCGAGAAGATGTGGTTCAGTTGCCTTGCCTTCCTGTTCTTTCCCTGCTTGGATTGCCTTCTCCAGAAAAACAGTAATGTTTCCATTTGGTGAAGGAAGACCTTGAATGAAAGGGAACCAGCATCATGAGAACTGATATAGAGAGGGGGATAGGCTCATTGCATTTCAAGTCATTGGAAGAACTAGGTTAACACTTGTAATTTAATCTTTTGGATAAACATGGGAAAGAGTTTAGATTTTGGGGGGTAAAAAATTTTTGTTTATATAACCAGTCCTCCACTAGAAGCAGCTGTTTTTTTATGAAGTCAAATCTGAGTCCTTTAGCCTGAAAAAATGAAGCTCATATTTCTAAATCCTGCCAGTGACCCAAACGTCCCAAGCACTATTGATTCATCAAGCAATTAAGAACCTGAGTCCCTTAATGCAGTAAATGGCATCTTTAATGGGATATATCCTGTGTGCATAGAAACAGCTACCAGAAAATACGTGTATAATTGCCTAAGTTATGTTGCACATAAAGGGTTGGATAATTGACTACTGTGTTAAGACAGAAATATGTAACACAATTCCAAGAAATGACAACCATGTCCATCTGTGTTCCCCACTCCCATCCTCCACCCTCCAATTACTGGAAATTGCTAATGATATTGCAGCTGTAGTTGAAAAGAAGAAAGATATGGACATGATTCTTACTTGTATCTTCCTTAGACATAATTTATGATGTTCTGCATTAGTGTTCAATATCTACAGAAGTGAATTTGGAGAAGAATGGGAAGCTTTGGTGCAGAGACTGTCAGCTGACAAAAAGGAAGAAAAAGAACAAGAAAGTAGAAATTGAAAGTGGTGATTTCATTTACAGCTTTAGGTAACATACTACACAAGTGTGAAAGATAAGTGGCAGGCATTAGCTTTTATTGTTCATTTAACAGAAGAAAGGATCTGGAAACTGAAAGAAACAGCAATTGTGAGCAATGTAGTCAGCGTCAGAGACAGTTTGCAAGCTCATGGTAGACAAAGCACTGTGTAACAAGACTAGTTTAAAGTTTATGACTAAAAAAATAAAGCATGGATTTGCAACAGAAGAAAATATCGGAGACTGAATTAGCTAGTGTCAGAGAGGTTTTTTTATATTATTATTTACAAGCATATTCATGTATTTTCTGTTCAAGCTAGAGTATAAATTCAATAAACCTAATTCAGAACAGGAGGAAAACAAAAGTACAGTTTTAGCTATTGTGACTGATTTTGTCGGATTTTTTTTTTTTTTTTTAAATAGGGAGAAACTGAATGCCTGGAAAATTATTTAACACATCTAAACCAAACATCAGTTGGAGAGATCACATATCTGAAAGGTAATATCAAACATATAATGTTGCTTTAAATAAAGAATCTACAAATGCAAGATTCATTTCCTCTGCTATTAGAACTGCATTAGTTTGTCAGCTTAGTTTATCAGTTTATTGGTTAGAACTGAATATATTCTTTCAGAGAAGCTGGGCAAGAGACTCACTAAAATCTAGCCCGTTTCATATCCTGAAACAACGTAATGGTCAATTGTTTGTTCACATTCTGATAACCACCATAATCATAATGTTAAACAATAATAAAGCAATTTGTTCTGAATAGGTCTTAAGTCATGATCATAAATGACATTAGTAGGACTACCTACAAAACCAGTTAAAGAAAAACTCATTTATGCAAGATTCTTTATGAAAATTTTCAAACTATGTCAATGGAACTACTTGCAAAGTAAGTTATAAGTGGCAGAATATAGCCTTTCATAGAAATATTTTGAAAAAAAGAAATTTGGCCTTTTCCCCTGGAGAAAAAAAGTAATTTGTAAACTAAGTAACTAACTAACAAAAAAATCCAGTTGATTTTATTACTAGAGAACTAAAAATAATAATAAAAAATATAGTTCATATTACATATCAGCATAATACAATATGGTGATAAACATGACTGGCAAAAAAGAGCAATGCAATTGGAATTTAGAAAAATTTACCAATGTTTGTTTGGATTTTGCTCCTAAAAAAACAAATCCTGTGGGTTCAGGGAAGAAAGAGACAAGGGTGCTCTTCTTTAGGCAGTATAAAATATCAAAAAGACCAAGCAACCTTACAGAAAACCACTGCACATTTAAATGTGGTTGCAACGTTTAAATGACACCTTTATAGTCACGGATTATTACCAGACAACAATGATGATTATCTGGAAACCAGCTGATATTTTCAGTAAAAAATGAAGCCAACTTTGTCTCAAGACACTTTGTAGTTCCTTTTTTCCTTTGTTATCTTTCATAAGTGCTCTCTGTGCAGCAGCAAGTTGAGAGATGAGAAATATATATGTCACACTTCTGAAAGTACTTAAATCTCCTGA
The DNA here is from genome assembly GCA_013400195.1 of Aramus guarauna. Taxonomy (NCBI): domain Eukaryota; kingdom Metazoa; phylum Chordata; class Aves; order Gruiformes; family Aramidae; genus Aramus; species Aramus guarauna. The sequence goes on from VXBL01007443.1 coordinate 360,379, forward strand.
GAAAAACCTGTTCTCATGAGATGTCTAGAAAGAGCAAGATGCTTTGTCTAAACTTTAATGGTTTAATTAGTTTAGCTAAAGTTTTAAGTCAAAGGTTCATTCCCAGCTGTGAAATGTTTTTACCAGCCCCCACTGAAAACATGCAAGTTACTGCTTCCTAATAATAGCAACATTTGCTCCTGTCTAAGCACAGCTATGGCATGCTATAAGAAATTGGATGACACAAGTGGGAATTAATATTGCAATTAAAGATTTTGGGTTTTGAAAAAGATTAAATAAACATATTCAATCCACATTTTTCTTAATTGAAAACAATTAAAAAGCTGGGGAAAAATGAAGGCAAACACAATCTACAAAATTAAGAACGGATGGTACCAAGAAGTTGTCTCCCAAAGGAGAACAAGTGCATCAAGAAAATTACTTTAAAAAGTGACTTGAAGACAGAAATAGATAAATTGGTAAATGGAGAAGTAGGATGAAAACTTTGCAGAAAGAAACTGGGAAAGCAAACTAAATAGAATTTGTTTGTATTATTGTAAAAGACTCAGTTCACCATATTTCTGTTACTTTTCTGTCTGGCAAGAAAGTATTGTTCACTTTAAGTAAGACAAATACATTAAATAAATGGAGTGTAAAGCCTGGGAGAAAGAAGTAACAATGTGTTGTTCCTACTTACATTTCAGGTATACAGCCATATGGTCTCACCAATCCTTTCCTTCAAATAACATTCTACAGTCTCTCCAGTTTTCACGCATTGAAAACTGAGTTTGTGGGGGAAAATAAGACAATACTAGAGTATAAGAACATTACTTAGATTTTTGGTATTTAGCATTACTAATTGATTTCTACTAAGAATTCTAAAGAGGTCGGATATGCGTTCTGAGAAGACGTTGTCATGGTTTTACCCCAGGCAGCAGCTGAGCCCCACACAGCCACTCACTCACTCCCCCTTGGAGGGATGGGGGAGAGAATCAGAAGAGAGACAGTGAGAAAACTTGTGGGTTGAGATAAAGACGGTTTAACAGGTAAAGCAAAAGCCACGCATGCAAGCAAAGCAAGACAAGGAATTCATTCCCCACCTCCCATGGGCAGGCAGGGGTTCAGCCATCCCCAGGAAAGCAGGGCTCCATCACGTGTAACGATGACTTGGGAAGACCAATGCCATCGCTCTGAATGCAGGCGGCTACCTTCAATTTTCAGTTAAACTTAACAATGACATATGTATACATAAATGTATAAGATATACAGCTGACAGAAATATTAATTTAGCTATATTTTTCTCTGTAGAGGCATACGATCTGTTGAAGCTGAAGATTAAAAGCAGGATGGGAAAAGGACACATGCAGCCATCTTTCAACACTAAGAGCAGAAGGAAATATCCCCTGTCAGTACCTGAGTTCAATAAGCAACAGAGATTCATTCTTAGACGTCACAATGTAAAGTTTCTGTTCCTCTTTCCGTCTACTGAACCTCATTCATAATCATGGGTTAATCCTCTTTAAAAGTCTGAAAGACACCATGACTAGGAAAAGCCTCCAATGGCCAGGTTGTAAATCTCAAGAACTCTATTTCGGACCTTTTCTTTTGAAATCTTCTTTTTTGACAAATCTCAGCAAAAATGTGGCAACAGAGTTGATACCACTGAAATTTTGAAAAATGGCAACAGCTTCATAAAATAAACACATTCAAAACATTGGCAAACAAATTCATTTTCAAAGCAAGAAGTAATTTCATAATAATAACTTTTAATGACCTTTTGCAATCAACTATACTACGAAATCGCACCATGAAATAACTGCTCATGACCAGGATGAAATTAATGGAAAGATTCCTCTTGACATGACTTAGTTTCCAGGGCAGTCTCTAAAATCTCTAATGCTTTTCTAAGTAACCATGTGTTTGGGAAAAATAACATTTAACAGCAGAATAAAATTTCTCCCTGCCACACAGGTTTTACTTCAATAATATTACTAGAATTCCCTAGATCAAAACTCCTAGACTGTTCTATGAGATGGAATGCAGTGTGATTACACTGCAGATGCAGACAGTATTAACCAGGAGCTTATCATTTGAAAGGCAGATTGTATGGTGCATATCCTGATGTAAAGTAAGGACCATTCCATTGTAAAAGCTAAGGTATCTCCTTAAATATTTATATTTATTTCATATTTATAGAGGGAAGGTACAGAAACAAGCACTGTGTATCCAAACCTCAATTAGACAGGCAGAGATTATTCTGTTCTGTGACTGATTGCTTCCAATATTACAAAGCAAAGAAACTAAAAAAAAAAAACAACCCTGAAAACTGTTTGCATAGTCCTGGTAGGCTTTTGTGCAACCTTGCAAACTTCCACATGAAGCCTTACATCTAGCTAGACCAAAAAAAAGGCAGATGACAATCTCTTCAGCATCCAGCACGCTGCAGTATGGGAAGAATAGGCTTCTGAACAAAATTAAGTCAAATTTCCTTGCATCAAAATAGAAAATGTATAACTACCTAACTGCACCTCTCAGACAAGAACAGACAAAAAACTATTCAAATGAAAAAGAGATTGTTTCTTAATTCTTTACCGTATTGTGAGGAGGAGCAAAGGGCTGCCTAACAGAGCAGAGCTTTTCAAGTTTTATACAATTTTACACTTCCGCATGGCCAGCAAGCTTTTGAAATTTGTGTTGTTTAAGTGGCTGTTGCAGAAAGTATGGGAGAGTAGTTGACCACTAAAAACCATCTGAAACGAAGGATGCAGGAACAATGGGAGGAACAAGCTGACCCACAGCTATTCTGAAGGTGATGTCTAGTTCACTCCAGGGACCCAATCCCTCATCACCCACATTGCGTGTTAATCTTCTCATACGATTCATTTCACCATAAGCCAGATGATTTGTCACCAAAATCCAAACATGTGTCCTAGATTCCTTACTCTAGGGGCTGCCAGATGGATAATACAAAGCAACTGCTTCAGGTTTGGCGCTCTCAACTGCACATTATCGTCAAAACCTGTCTGATCAAGTTTTACAATTTCAAGTGCTTCCACATGCCATCATACCACCATTTAGCACATATGACATGCTCTCCATTTCATGCTATAAACCTGCATTCTGCGGAGCTGCAGCATGGTCCTCATACTGTTTCATACCTTTCAAAAAAAAAAAAACAAAAAAAAACCAAAAAGCAAAAGACACATACAGCCTAAAGTTGACTTAATATGTAGAGTGGTTGCAATCTGCTCTAGAAGAGGCTATGACTGAGAATTGGGGATTTAAGCCACTCTGCATTACCTGGATGCAATTTGCAGTGTCGATGTTGCCACAGACTGGCAGTCAGGAATGTGATGTACAGTATTACAAGGCCACAACCGTATCAGACACCAGCAGTTCCTCAGCATATATAAAATAGCATATTACCAATGCTATGGCAATATCCTGCCATTGTAGGAATCAGAATTATTTTTTTTCAGCATGCTAATTCAGTGGTGATTAAGTGCTTTTCAGTCTGTCTCAGGACCGTCAAAGTGCTCACTATTTCATGCCTTTCTGAAGAAAAAGATTTCTACAGTTAACACAGAGCTGCAGTAGCTAAGACTAAGAAAGAAAATCAATAGATGTAGTCCAGCACAGAGGAAATTTTGTGCAAATCTGCAGAAATTCATCCTATTCAAAACAAATTTACCTTGATTTCAATGTTTTTGTTGTTGAGATTGCTGTAGCTGCCACAGTTATACTGCAATAGTGTAAATGTCTGTCCCATTCTGCAGGCTGCCTTGGTTGGGTCTGTGTGACCCTGTAGGTACCTGGCCTCAGGTGGGACACATGGTGGCAATTTCACACATCCTCCGCAGCAATTCCAGCCAGTCCTTTTTTAGCTGACACAGATGGCAGGGGCAGGTAGAATCCCTAAACAACCCTTCTAACCTTTCCTTTTACAAGAGGTCAGAACAGAGATACCAGCCAGGCAAAATCCCATCTACAAATTTGAACAGTTCTGTGAGCAACAAAATTTGATTTGACTGCTCACAGAATCAGCGTACTGCAAATGCAAATGAAACAGCGATGCAGTTTACATTATTTTTTAAATTGGAAAGCGAAATATAATTAATGCTCAATTATTTTCTTAGGTATGCATTTGCTTCAGTTATTCTAGTGTAAAACTGAAAGTTATGTCCACAGTACTGGTTGCAATAATGCTAATATTACAGACCCTCCTTTGATTATTTTGGTTAAAGAAAATTCTGTTACATACATATCAAATAAACTTTTTGATATTGTTTTTTATTTCACATTGAAAGATGGCTGGCTTGGTCAACTGCAGATAACAGATTGGCTGATTTATACAACATCCAATAATGGAAAGAGAAAATTCTACACTAATCTTTGGAATAAAAGAAAGGGACACTCAATAAAAGATGAGAAAAATATGTTCAGTATGGAAAAGTCAGATTCTTTCTCTCACCCACCAAAAATCCATTTCTTACAAAATAGCAAATGCTCTCTATCTGTGCGTCTATTAGAGCACAAACCTACAAAAGTAAGGAGCATATGAAATAATTATTTGTAATAAGTTGAAGCACCCAGAGACAAGAAATTACACAAAAAGCTATTTCCCTGGGCATTCTTTTCTTATTTTCAGCTTTTGTTGAGAATTCAGTGAACTAACCCTTTTCTTATATCATTTGTTTAGTTTTAGCTGACATAGATAGAAACTTCTATTTGTATCCTAAAATGGAGCTACCTGCACAAAAACATTTATCAATGTTATCATATTTTATAATGACTCTGTGGTCCCATGACCAGAATGAATTAAGAAAACAACTAAAATGTCAAGTGCTTATTGTCTGAAACTTCTACAGGAATTAACAGCTCTGAAGGTTTTCAATAAATCCTTTAAGGAGCATGAAATTTGCACACAAACACATGCAGACAAACACAATTCCACTAACTCTGCACAAGCTAGTTGAACTTTCCTTAAATTCTTTTGGCATCTTAAATAAATAAACTGATCTGTAAAATGAAAGAAGAACAGAATAGGGAGGAAATGAGGTTGAGAAAATGGAAAAGAAAAACCTATATAAATTTTCTTCCAAATCTTGGAGTTATATGGCACTTTAAATAATCATTCAAACACATGGGAAGGTGTTTCTCTTTTCTAAATATACTGAAAAAAGTCTATCTATAACTAGGTAATAGAAATTCCTATTGCAATAGTACTAGAGTATAATGATTTCCTTCCGGATTTTGTATAAATAATAAAGGACTGCTAGGAGTGACAGTTTGCCTACAACTAGCTCAACAGCAAACAAGAATAGCAAATAACACCATCTAATCTGGAGAGAAATATGTCTGTTCTGAGTAGGTGTTTCATTTTTTTTAAAGATCAGTTTACTTTTATTATAGGATTCAATTTTTGTGCCTTCTTTGAATATATTACTTCTTAGAAGATCAGAAAAAAATAAAAATTTGTTTTTATAAGTCTTTCATCTGTACTGAAATCCACAGACCCAAAGTTGTTATGCTTGCTGACTGAGGAAGGTTTCAAGTCAGTTTATTCTGAATCTGAGCAGCCAACGATTCGTCAAGCACAACAGCGATGCTGCTATAATCTGCAACACCAGCAATCTCCTGACAAACTCTGTACTGTACATACAATCCTATTTTTTAATGCTTTCCAATTAAAGATTCTTAGCACCATTGTAAAAGATACAGTGAACACACCCAAGTAGTTTCTTCTGACTGCAAGCACCAGTTCAGCTCCACCAACCAAGTCCTTGGTCCTAGGCTAACCCCTTGTGCTTTGCCTCAACTGTATGTGGGAAAAGTGCATGTTTTCGACTGAACTAGTTCCTTCAAACCAGAACAACATGAGGGAACACACCACCTATCATCACCTTACAAATGCTGCTACTACTAAATTGGGGAAAAAAATTCTGTATTAAATTGTCCTATGGTGCAATCCTAGTGAAGATAAGGCAGGTTTAATTTGAGTGTTAGTCAAGGCAACGTAGTTTTCCTCTAAACATTTAACTTCCATTAAAAATACTGAGAATTTATCTTAACCAGCATTTCAACATGAACTAGATGCATGAGTTTTTATGGAATTAAAATACAACTCCTAGCCAACCTCATTAATGTGTTTAATTTTAACGAGTTGTAGAATAAATAAGGCCTGCAAAAAATCGTGGTGGAGGAGGAAGAAAGAATACACTTTGTTTCAGTCTTGGGGATGGGTAACTTGAAGCAATATTAGTAACACAGGTTTATATGTCAGCACTTATCAGGAGAGTGTCTACACTGATAAGGGCTTGCACCAAAGGGAGAGAGAGGCTTCATGTCTGTGTGTAGGAAAAAGAAGACATAAGTGCTCAAGATCTGTCAGGAAAAGAACTGCTTGTATATTATTTGTTATTTTCATTTGCAAAGGAAAAATGAGCTGAATACTTTCAAGTTGTAAACTGCATTGACATACTTTACATATACATGTATTTATTTAACTACAGAAAACATCTTTCTTTGTCTAAGTGGAAATCATCTGGCATCACGGTGGCAAGAGAAAACAACAGGCTTATCCCACCACTGAAATACAAACTGCACCGAAATTCTTCTAGCAAAGCACTGGTTCATGTATGGAACTAAAGGTAGCTATCGAATATGAAACAAATTCAAAACTAGCTAGGTGATAATAAAGGTGAGAAGAGTGTTGATTGGTCCCCAGGATGAATTGTTTGAAGCCTCTGAATTTTGCATAGCTTCCATAAGCTTCCATTATTTAGTTAGTTAGTTAGTTAATTACAGATTGTGCTATTAAAGTACTGGGTGATTTGGGATCCCACATTATCAAAGCTTTCCATAACTATTAGACATTGGACTGCATGTTTAAATTCCTTATGATAGCTTTCTTCCCACCTGTCCCACCCCGAACAGAACCTAAAGAGGTATAAGTACTCAAATAGTAGATAAAACTATATACTTATAAATAAATAAATAAATAAATACAACAGCTTGCAAAAGTCTAGTATGATTTATGGTGGCCAGTTAATAAGCCATATTTGAAACTATATTTTGGGTCATTAAAAATTTGGCATGATACAGATAAATGTATGAGATTTCTGAATTCTTAGGTTAAGCTACTTCATTCATCAAGAAACAATTATACTAACAAACATATTCTAAGATTTTTTTTTTTTTCCTGTTAACAACAATGTAGCCAGGAAATGAAAATATGAAGTAAATGACTGGAAAGTTGCAATATTTGGGTCTCCCAGTGACCTTCTACTGGATACTGGGCTTAGAAGTCTTCTGTTCTGCAGCCTGAGACATGACAGAACACATCTCTCTCCTCTTGTGGCTGCAGTTTGGGCTTGTCTTCTTTGGCTTGTACTTTTGGTACTAAAATGCAGCTTCTGTTTGTCTTTGTCAGCAAGAGCACCTGCTTGTCTTGTTAAACAAATGTTCCCCATAGAATAGAAGATTAATGGCTTCTCTGACCTCTCTATTGAATACAAATATTCCTGTCAACTTTAACTGGAGCTGAATGACAAGTTCATTTCTGATGTCATCAAGGGAAAAAATATAAACCCTAGAAATTTGCTTCCAGACTATGTGGTCACATCCACATGTGCACCCCTACAGAAACATACCTCTTTAGCAACCCATCATTCTTTTTAATCTGTGTGAGGAAGAAACTTTCTGCAGAAGGATTTACACTCCCACTCAGATCTACTCAAAGGTGCTTTTGCATTGTCATGAGTCCTCTTTTGCCAATTTTGTTAAAGTCACTAAGAAAAACTTCTGGTAAGGAGGAGAATGTTTCTATTGCCCATGATAAATTTGACGACAACATCAATTGCTTAAACTATGAGAGCCCACCACTTAAATACAGACCGTGATATTACAAAGAAGTCCACAGTTAACAACCAGAAAACATCATTTGCAGAGTACATAAAATCTCATTGACCTGTCAAACCCAGAACATGTGCGCTTGTCACTACCAGTACTTAATTTAAAGCTTACTGCATTAGTTATGTTAATACCTAGGCCACTCCTGTAACAAGCTAGGACAATCCATAAACCAGAAACAAATCAATAGTTTTCTATTTCTCTTCCCCTTTAGCATTTTTGTGTGTGCAAACAATATCTTCTTCTAGTCCCTCTCCTTCCCCCAGGAAGAGTTTATTGTCATTGCATGCAAGAGATCCGGAGCAAGAGCACATCCAATGACTGGTCCTTCCTGAAACTGTGCACGAACACACAGACAAAGACTCTAAGCTGGCCTAATCATAGTCTTTTTAATTAATAAAATTTCAAGTTCTTTCTTCCTTTATACCATTAGCAGATGGTTTACTTATGTGTTGTTGTAACATGCGCCAATATGAGTCAAAATAATTAACAACATATAAATTATTAAGAACTTAAGTGAATTGTCAACATTCCCCACACCTATTCTATCTTTTCTGATGGAAAATTGAACAGCTAACTCATGTAATTAATGATACCAACTATTACATATCAAATGTATGTAATTAGATAGCATTGTATTCTTTAAAATATGGTAGCTGGGATAATTTAGCCATAATTTTAGTTTATGAATAGAATTACAACTCTGTTGTACTGCTTTTTGTGTGCAATAGTACATGATAACAACTCGATCACAATCAAGGGATCAGAAATCCTTGATTATTTTCTTATCGAAACCAATGAATTGCATTTTATAATCGTGTCCAAACTATTGCTGTTCTTTATTCCTCAATCTACTTTTCAATACAATAGATATGATGAGCACTTATGCTCACAGGCATATAAGTAAATAATGGAATATGTTTTTAACAGACACAGATTACATAGATTTCTTTAACTAGACCTACTTCATTTCTTATTTATTTCTCCCAAGTGCTGCTGCACACAGCAGAGGAATATGACAGGTTAAGGCATATAGTTCCCACACCCTTAACAATACCATTGCCCAGAGAACTTCAAAGTATATGCACCTTGAATACTTTGTGCTTAGAGCTGCTGTATGAAGGAGGAGGACAGTTTTCATTACTTGTGACCAACTCTGTGCAAGAACTGATATGCAGAACAGTAATTATACAGAGAAAATACGAAGATTATGTCCTTGGCTTATTTTCTAAATCTGCCACCAATAGCATATATTTAGTGGGAAATGAAGGTCTAGTAATTACGTTTTGATTTTAATTTTAATCTGTCATTTGATCAGAGAGCTCCTCTAAAAAGTATAGTGAATGTTGCAGCTTTAAATCAATTTTATCATGCTTTCACAGCTGGAAGCTGAACTTTGTTCAGTATGCTATTATCCAAAAAATTAATGTATGAATGGATTATAGGTAGATATGGATAGGCAGAGATTATAGATATGGAAAATTTTTGGACACAGGTACCAAATATTGTTATCACTAAGTCATTTTGTCAATACTGAAACTTTTGTTAGTCATTGTGTGCCTGTGCTGCAGAGCGGCAGCTGCTGAGACATGGTTCCGGTTCTTTTATGACTGATAAAGACCACATTATAAAAATGCAAAGGGTTAAAGTTATTTTTAGTTAGGGGCATGAGCATGTGTAGCATGTTTCACTAATCAGGCGTGCTAAGTCTGCTAAATCTCTCCTGGTCCAAGGGCCCAAATGACTACCAGATACCAGTGGTACTCTCCTGTGAGTGAAATCGAGACGTACACACACAAACACAGAATTTGCTTTTTACAGCTGTACTTCAGCCTTGGTCACTCACACTGCTGTCTATGGTTTCCTATGAATAGCAACATATAAATATTTTTCCACATACACATTGGCCTTGGTTTACCAAGTCATTTATATCATATCTTTCATATCTTTCCAGTGCAGCAGTACACACAAACACTCCCACAAAACCCTGAAATGGATTTATGAAACTGCAGCATCTACAGCTGCCGCTCTGGAAAGTGATCAGTAGCTATTGTTCAAATACCGTTGTAGGAGGTCTTGAAACCCAGCAACCCCAGTAGCTCCTAGTGCCAGTCATTCTGCTTCCGCCCGCTTCCCTGTGCACACCGGAGGACTGTGTACTCAGCTTCTGGAAGCACACGTGCGGTTGCTTTGGAGTTCCCAGGGCAGCAGCATGGTTAGGGGGGATTCCAGGCATTAATTATTAGTGGCTTCTGTTGCGCACAGTTCCACTGCTGAGAATTTGGGATTGTACAAGCCAGACAGGTCTAGCACAAGCAGTGTTTTACACTGTGCATGTTTTAGCACATTTTGCCAGGGTTTTGATTTACATTATCTTGAGGACGATTAAAATTCAGCAGTAGAGGAAAAAAGAAGGATACCTAACAAGTTTTGGCAATCAAACCCTCTCAGTCTCTCTCTCTCTCATCTTTAACCTGAGTAACTCCTGTCAAAAGCCTAAATCCTTGAAGCCTCTCAATTGCACTAAGTTTTACATTAATTCAGAGAATGCTTCATGTAATCGCAGAAATTAGACATGAGAATGACTAAGTCATCCTGCCCTTCCTCTGTGTCATGGTTTAGCCCCAGCCAGCAGCTGAGCACCATGCAACTGCTCGCTCACTCCTTCCCCTCCCCTAGTGGGACGAGGAAGAGAATCGGAAGAAAAAGGTAAAACTCATGGGTTGGTATAAGGACAGTTTACTGGGACAGCAAAGGGAGAGGAAAATAACAACAAAAATACTTGTAAAAGAATATACAAGGTGGGTGATATGCAGCGCAATTTGCTCACCACCCTGAAAGCCCATGCCCAGCCCATCCCCAAGCGACAACCTCTCCTCCTTGGCCAATCTCCTTTATATATTGAGCATGACGTCATGTGGTGTGGAATATCTATGGCTAGTATGGGTCAGCTGTCCTGGCTGTGTTCTCTCCCAGCTTCTTGTGAAAATTAACTCTATCCCAGCCAAAACCCAGGACACTCTGCCACTGAAATACAGTCCAAGGCTCAATGGCAATGTCTGGCCAAATAGGAATAGGTCTGCTGAGCAAAAAAAGTTGCTGTTAAAGCCCTGAAATACATTCATAACATGCATAGGGGAGTTTTACTTCAGAATAACTGTAATGTTAAGCCTAGTGCACATTACCGGTTGGAGCAAATAGGCCTATTCCTGGAGCATGGTTTCTGGTTTAGTTTAACCCAAAAGGAATCTCAGTTGCATGTCATGAGGCTGATCCATGATGAAAACCAATATATTGTAAGGAAGGACAGTAAGGAGATGAACTTTAAAACCTCACTCTTGTGCTAACGGAGTCATACCTGGTGAAACTTTTTCATGGCCGACTGTTGTGGTTTAAGCCCAACCAGTAACTAAGCACCACACAGCCACTTGCTCACAGCCCACCCCCTCCCCCCACAGCAGAATGGGGAAGAGAATCAGAAGGGTAGAAGTGAGAAAACTTTTGGATCGAGATAAAGACAGTTTAATAGGTAAAGCAAAAGCTGCACATGCAAGCGAAGCGAGACAAGGAATTCATTCACCACTTCCCATGGGCAGGCAGGGGTTCAGCCATCCCCAGGAAAACAGGGCTCCATCATGTGTAACAGTGACTTGGGAAGACAAACACCATCACTCCGAATATCATGTCCTTCCCTGCTTCCTTGTTCTTTCCCCAGCCCCTTATATGCTGAGCATGACATCATATGGTATGGAATATCCCGTTGGTCAGCTGGGGTCAGCTGTCCCGGCTGTATCCCCTGCCAACCCCTTGTGCACCCCCAGCCCACTGGCTGGTGGGGTGGTGTGAGAAGCAGCAAAGGCCTCATCTCTGTGTAAGCACTGCTCAGCAGGAACAAAAACATTCCTGTGTTAGCAAAACTGTTTTCAGCACAAATCCAAATTAACTCTATGCCAGCCAAAAAGCAGAACATTGACTCTGAATGTAGGACACCCATAATGAAATAAAGTTGCTGTTTTCTATTCTTCTTGACAGTCAGTCTAACATGTTCTTTACTTGGTTTCATTTTATCCATCTGTGATTCATCCCACACACTTCCTGCTGTTCAGTGTTTTGGAGCTTCAGATATTCATAGTCATGCATCCCCAGATAGCTTTGGATACCTGAGATACACTGGAAACAAGGGAAAAAAATAAAAATCAGTCTGGCCTTTCAGTGCTTCAACCTTGACCACTTCTGGTAGGACACACATTACTGCTAGTCCATTCTCAAAAGCTTCAAGTGGAGACCTTGGCCAGTGAAATAGAATTATTTTTGCACATGATTTGAAGGTATAATTCAGTGAACAGTGAACCTGTGATTCCTAGCAAGAGTTCTTTTTCTTTCTCTTGATTATAGTCATTAACATTACAAACAACTGTCCGTCTCTCTTCCAGGACCATTGATTCTACGCATTTAAAGCAGTTACCTGTTAATTCTCACATAGCTTTTAGAAGCAGTATATTTAAAGATATGTTACCTCAGAAACGAAAAAATATTTAACCACTAAAATGTCACTTAGTGCAAATTCCTTTTTATTTTCCCACTTTTCTTACATAGCTATGGCTTTATTTTATTTGACTATTAAAAGCTAATGATTTGATTTTTAGTCAGGAGAATGACAAATTGCAAAAAATACACAGAGTGAAAAAAAAAGAAGAGGTATTGGACTGTGCTCTGTAAGCTTGGAAGAGCATTTTGACACAAAATAAAGCTATATCCTGTGATTTACTTCCCAGATTGTTTACTGGCACTCAGTAAACTACATTTGTTTAGGTCAATATTTGGTATTCATTGGGGTATTCGCTGGGGAAAAAAAAAAATAAAGGAAACCAAAAAATCATAGAGTGTTTCCTATCCGTAAGAGAAATCTGTTTATTTTGCGTTACAACAAGAGCTTGCTTAAATTTTTAAACAGAACTTCTGAGCGTCAAAAGGAAAACAACTAGAGAAGGGTATTAGCCAAAATATCTGTCAGCTAAACAGAACTTGTAAATCCAATCAAACAACTAAAGGGCATTGCACTGTCAAATCATCAGATTGCAGATCCCTGCCCTGTGGTTTGCTGTCTTTTAGAGAAGGATGCAAACTGTTTAGCTTTCCCAAACCCTCCCCCCCTCCATCTGCCTGCTGACCCATGCAGCTGCCTTAGCATTCGCATTCGCTCCACTGGAAGTTTCATGCCTGCCTTGGTACAAGAAAGTAAAATGTTGCAGTGACAGCAGCTTCAACGGGACCGAGCAAAGAATGATGGAGAAGACTAAATGTGTTATATCTATGGATAGCTGAGAATTGGATAAGAAAACTTTGTGAGCACCAGAACTGTCAGTACAGAACATTTTAGGAGAAGAATGAAAAATACACCAAAGTACAAAGCCCAAAATTGTACGTTGCATCACCATTAGGGAGGGATGGCAGTATATGTAAAGAAGATGCACTGGACAGAAATCTAAGTACTCAAATGCAGAATACAAGCATAAATGCTTAACCTGCTAAAAATCCTATTAAATTCTACTGAGACTAGTTCATAATAAGAGAGTCTCGTCTGTTCTTGACCATCATTTCCTTCACCCTGGCGTTTAGTGAAAATGCATTCTAGAAGGTAATTGAGCATGCTTTTCTTCCTTCCTCTGGGGCCCATAAGGTTATTTACAAAAGAATATTTAAAACAGTAACAATGCGATGGATCTCTACATAATAGTTACCTCAAATATTCATGCAAGTAATCTTCTGAAGGGGCACATACTGGTCGGTAAGCTTCAACAGGGTTCACTGAGGAAGGATACCCTGTAGACATGGTAAGCAAAGAAAAATTGCAAGCCATTTTACTTCACTAGACTGCAAAATAAGTTTAGCCTAAGAAAAAAAGAACATTCTCTGGAAATTTAGTGCAGCAAAAAACATTATTTCAGGTAACGTTTTGCACAATTAAAAAATCTTCAGGTGACATGAAAGATATTGCCTGTGCTAGCCTGTTTTACAGTCTTTGCATTTTCTTGTGCATTATATTCTGTCTTGTCACTCTGTAGGCAACTCAAGCAAACTGCCAGACACAACATCTTGGGAGCTAAGGTTGAGACCACAAGATTTTCAGGGAAATTACAGGCAGTGTGGCAATTAGCTGTGTCCAAATTTAAAAAAGCTATCCAACCAAAATCCCTAGATTCACTTCAGTCTGAAATAATACATTTTATTCCCCATTCTCAACATACAAAGCTAGCTCTGTTTATTCCCACAGGCTATATCACTGGGCAAAAGAGATCAAGCGCTTCTCATTATTTTTGGTGAAACTCAAAGTTTAAGAGAGATGACTGTTCTCCTCAATGATAGTAATCTCTTTAATCACAGTGAGTTGAGTTCAATAGTACAATATTTACTGCTGAGGTTTTAGAACAATTTGAAGTCTTTGCTTTTGAAGACAATGATAATCACAGGGAAACTGGAGCCACTTTTATGAATAAATTTCACTATGCTGTACTGTACAGTGCCATAGTTAAGAACCTGTGAGCAACGAAATTATAAACACTATTAGAAATTGTTGTAACTAAAGCATTTGGCAATTTTTATCTAAGCAGAAAATTTCCAGAAAAAGTCTCTGCATAACACTCGGTATAGCACATATACCCATTTTCTCTTCTGAAATGCATTCACATGCACTCACTATTCAAAAGAATATAGTTTCACAGAAACGTATTGTTACAGTAAGTGGAACCAAGTTCCAGGAAATGGGTCACTGAAAACCGGGCAGTGCCAATTCTATCCCTTGTCCCTACTCTTCTGCCTGGGGAATGGTTCTTCACCTTTTTCTCCCTGCACATTTCTGTTTTGAGCTGGATCTTTGGAGATTACAGTGATACAAATTCTACCACCTATTTGCCTTTTAGCCATTCCACGAAATATACAACATTTGTGCTCATTTCTTCAATGACGTTTCTACCTGGAACATGCAACATCTCCTTTTATACCTCCAAACAACACTCCTCAACCAGTGAAAGTTTGTCACTAGTATCCCAGTAAGACAGTTTGTTATTAAAACTATTAAGCCTGCTTTGCCAATAGACGAGGACATTGTGGTTTCAAAGCCTTTCTACTTTCCTTCTTACCTAATTTCTTTTTTGGTTAAATAATTTCTCCTTTCTCCAGTTTGTCTCCTAAAGTCTAGAACTAGATTCAACCAACACTCACTAGCATGTTTACTCATACCTTTCTCAACCCAACAATGATGGATTTACCTAACTTACATTATTGTAAATAGAACCTACATGCATAAATTCCTCACCGTCTACATCAATATACCCTTTATCACTTCTTTGATATTGTTTTATCTGGGACAGTTACCTGGTATACTTCTGTAGAAATTACTGGACCAGTATTGACTTTGTTTCATACAGTAAAATACTGATGAATGGCTGAAGAAAACAATCTTTAAGGCTTATTACAGTACATATTTGAATGAAAGTACAAAAAGATTCACTCACAGGAATTATCTAGCTGCTCTTCATAGATAATTGCACACATTATCTAAAAGTAACTGTGATACAAACAGCATTCCATTTCCAAATTGATGCAGTAGATATGGCCTACTGCTCAAGGAGCCATATCTCAATTATCTTGAAGGACAACTTTAGCAAATGAACTCAATTAAATCTAGTTTTTATCCGTCTCAACCTTGACTGGCCATTGCCATTTTCTAAATGTGAAGTTTGTTTGCAAATGCTTATGAAATGGAAAAGCCCAAGACAGGAGAAAAATATTTCTGAGGTTATAAAATACTGGTACAATTTTTTGTATCACAGAATGTGTGAATCAAAAACATTGTGGTGAAGTATTGCACAAAGAGTTCTCTGAATCTTGAGTAATTAACTTGATATAATACAAGAGATGGGTGTTTGCTTAAATAAACAGTTAAAGCTTACTTAGCTCCTCTCTCTTTTCTTAACAGAAGTTTTTTGCTCTTCAGCACCTGGTTCTGCTAGATCCTTGAGCTTTGTTTTAGTTACACTATAGTTCCTCTAACAAATAAAGGTACCTTCCCAGTTTTCAATAGCTTAATGGTACAACTGTTTGATCTCTGTTCCTTTTCATCTTTCCTGATTAAAAACAAACAAGCCACTATTTCTGCTCCCATTTACTTCTGTCAGGAAAGATATTTAAACTTCAGAAAACATGGATGTTTGTTCCAAACAAGTGCCCACAAGTTCAGATCCATTCTAACACTGACCTGAACTCTCTCAACCCCATTGAAAATGAGTCAGAGATGGTCAAAGATTTAGATGTAGCTCTCTCCAGTCCATACCAGCTGTACTAAACTACCCTAGAGAGACTCTTGCATTTCTTCTTTAGTGCTATACAGAGTTAAGAAAGTTTATTATTTTGCAATGTTAAGAAAGAAAAAGTGAGATCAGAATCTGTTGGTATTTCAGAAAAAAAAAAACAGGTAAAGTGAGCCACAGTGCAAATTCTTGATGCTTGTGTTTTATCCAAACTGACTCAGTCATGCTTGGTCTTAAAACCAAAGCCTCAAGCTTTGGCCTCAGTTTCACAGTGAAAAATAATCTGAAAAGCTTCTTTCATTTCACCTGTTCCCAGATACTCATATTTTATACATTTGTGCCCACTGTTTTCTTGAAAAAAACAAGTGATCTGGAATTCAGTTACTCAAAGTTCCCTTTTTTCTTTCATCTGATGAAATACCTCAGATCACTAGGGTAATAGTACCAAGCTGTGGAAAGTAAGGAGGCAAAGACCTGTGAACATCACCTAGGAAAGTAGACTTCCCCTCTCTTCCACCTTTAAAACTGCCAGTTCTCAAGGTGTAGGTCATGGATGAGAGAAGAGGAAGGGCTTTGATGAATAATTACTGGTAGTAACTTTCTCCTGTTGCTATATTCCCTTCCTGTTCTACGTTGCAGAATACTGGTGGATGTAGGGAGTAGCTCTCTAGACAGAGATAGGTTTGGGCAGCTTAAATACCTTTGTAAGCTTAAATTGCTTCCATTACCTGTGGCTGGCTGACAGCCTACTGTGAAAGGATGAACTAAACACTGTGTGTTAGCATTAAAGTTTTCCAGTATGTCAATTTTTTCCCTTTAATGTAGAAGGTTACTGTCACAGACGATGCACAGACCAACCCCTTTGCTTACCAATCAAGTTAGCATATGCCTTTAGCCGATGACTGCTTGCTTTCTAGTACCCAGAGCTACAATAACATGGTTATTTTGGACTCTCCTGTGCAGGATGGAGGACAAGGGAATAAAGATATAAAAATTCTCTTTGTGCTGTGGTGTTTTCAGTTTGAATTTTTGAAGATCAGTGTTTTGTTCATAATCTGACTTGATTTGCTGTTTCTTTTGCTGAATGGCATGACAAAAATCAAACTGAGCCCTAGCATGAGGAAGGACCTTGTGGTGGACGAATTTTTTTTAAATACTTTACATGTCCACAAATATCAGAAGAATTCATCACCTGTTAGAAAAGCAAACTCTAGGGACAGAAGAAATCCCTCTACTCTTTTGCTCTGCTAAGGGATAAACTGTTTCACCTCTCCTTCCCATGAATCATTTTGAATACTCGGATACGTAAGCAATTATCAGAGTGAATGGAAGTATTGAAAATTGCTTCTAAAGTAAGGAAAGGATTTTTAAAGTCAAAATTTGAACTTTAGGGATCATGAAACATGAAGAAAAAAGTAAGCAGTATTCTCCACTGTAGCTTTCAGAAAGCAGTTGATAGTTGTTTAAACTGCATATACACTTATTTTTTAAGAGGATAACTAATATGAAGACTCCTTACAAATACCATTCAAATGCAGAGCTTGTGGTTTATGAGCTCAAAATATTTTGCTTCACAGAGTAACAAAAGGCAGCAGTTGGACTTCACTGAAGTTGTTACACAGCACACAGCTCTATTAGGCACACAAGGAAAGCTCTGAGGGGGTTAAAAGTCAATCGCAAGACCTGGGACTAGTGCCAATAAACTTGTACCTGGCCAGACTTAAATTGAATTTTAGCTGCCAAATGTACATTTTCAGATCTCCAGAGGAAGCTGGTTCCTCCCTGTGGGTGAAGTAGACAGAGGCAGCTGTTGAAATGGAAACCATTGCATCAAACAACTTGGGAACTGATTGAATTTAAAATTGGACTTTCTTATTCCTTGATTTTTGCCTCAGAATGCATTGAGGGGATGCAGGTGGCTGATAAACAGAAATGTATCACTCAGCCAAGAGGTTAAAACCCCCCTCTAAATAAACAAGAATTTTGTCTTTTGGGAGGGAAAAAAACCCTCAACAAATTCAACAATGAGATATAGAACCAGGATCTTATTAGGTGTAAATCAGAAGAGCTATTCTGGTTTGCATCAACATTAGTAGACTGAAGCCTAGATTTCTCAGTTAAACCAGTGTAAACTTACTGGAGTAATGCATTAACTTTGAATATTACTACATAAAAATCTTATCCCAATAATATTTCACGTCTAGGATTAGAGCTGGACTTGAAATAATATGTACATATATATTTTTTTATATATATTTTTGTGTATGTCTGTGCATCCCCTAATAGGAAGAATAAATTGTCATTTTTTTGAACCTGCACATAAATACAATAGAAAGCATGTTAGTATTTCCAAGTCCAAACCTGTACAGTCAGAATTCCTAGAATTAAAGTTGTCCTTGTATTATGAAGAAAATGCTGAGTCCCATCCTAATGTTTCCTCCTACAGGATTTCAGATAATTCTGGCCCTGGGCCCTCAGGTGGTGTCATTTCTTTCAGAATCAGTGGGAACTGCATTCTATTTACATTGGTAAAGAATCTAGTTTAGCATGTTCATTCAACTGAGTCTGTGATATAGACACACTGCTGCTTACCACATGGGCACCTACCTTGTCACCACTGATGGTCCTGGTGCCTGCTTCTAGTTCCTATGTAGGAAAGAGAAAGTCTGTATTTAGTGTGACAATTTTTCAACTGAAACATATTCAAAAAATACTGAGGGACAGAACAAATAAGGAAAATGTTTAATGCCCCCCAAACCAGGTAAAACCTGCAGTGTAACAAAGTTTACTATGACTCTTCCTTGCATATTAGTCATTCTTGGTAATGTAGCAAGTTAATAGTTGCTCAGCCTTTAACTTAACCAAAAGCAGGATGTTAGAGTGAATTTACCCTCATGTGGTATCATCGTCAATAGTAACAATAAAAGCATACATCATAGAAAACTATGTATAGAATATACATTGTTTGTATTTCACTAAATTCATGTCTACAGACACCATTTTCAAGTTTACCGGGAAAAGTATGTTTTCAAGAACCATTTTCATAGTGAGAACTCAGTTGTATTTGTCGTCACTGGTGGTGAAGTGCAATAAACAAAACTGATGATCCAAGATCTGTAATGATTTTCCACTGGTACTATAGCAAAATATTTTCTAATATAAACCAGAAGCTGAAATCCACCTCAAATATTTTTTTCTTTTCTAATGAACTTTGAAACACAAAGAGAGGGAAGACACAGGTTAATATCTAGCTTTTCTTTACAAAATATACAGCAGCTGTATAGCTCTCGTGATAGCAACTCTTAGCAGGATTGTATAATGAATTACCCTTTCCTGACTGTTTCCAAGGTGGAGATAGAAAAATAAAGCAAGAGTTCTTGGCCACCACGACATTATTTTGTAAAGTATCACATACTGTCTTCCTCTAAATTATCAAAGAGAAAAGGCTCATGGAAAGATGTTTGTCTTGGTACTCTTTGGCTCTCTGATGTCACATTACAAAACTAACAGTTTCACAAACATAAACCAAAAAGCCAGGGCGGGGAGAAGAAAGCAAGGGAATAAAAGTTATGCTTGTCTTAAACGACTACACAATTTTACAATTCAGATCTATAAATTTAGATCTTGCCAGGGCAGATCTTTGTGACAGATGAGGCACAGAAAGATGAGATCCCAAAGCACTGCCTGCTAACTGATGACTTGCTTAGCAGTCTCTGGATTGCATGCTAGCAGGAGGTCATTTCCCCAGTGCCCAAAGTAAGGAAGACACATAGAGCTGACATTGGCAGCTGTATTTCCTTCAGAAGAGGTTGTTCCGTCAGTAGAAGAAACATACACTGAGAAGTGATGAACATCCTCAGTTCCCAGTGGGATTGGTCTCAACTCATTCAGACCTCTCACTGTCCAACACACACCAGATTTCTCTCCTGGAAAGTACATTTATCCTGGAGATACACTGAACAGCTGCGGGTTTTAAGGACTATACTTATTTATGAGAGCCTGTCTCATCTGTTAACGGTAGTATTATCATCTCAGTAAATGTGAGATTTTTATTTTTTGATCATGAAGGAAGTAAAAAGGTGCATGTTGATGAGTCCTTCTCCCACCCTATATGTTTTGCCATAGAATATTCAATACAAGTACAAAATGTATTTATGGAATGAAATATAAACAGTTCCTGACTTGCTAAAGAAAAAAATGAGATTTAAAAACATAAAAAAATGCCATTTTATACGACCAATGGTCCTACCTCTTGTGCCGTGCATCTCATGCCTCTGTATTAACTGAGAGACAAAAATATCTGGTTAAGTGTTAATTTTAGATAATGACCTCACTGTTTTAAAAAAGAAGTAAGCATTATCAGGTCAGTCCAATTCATATTGCACCTGTCTTTCACAGCCCAGATAGGTAACTTCAGCCTCAGCTAGTCCAAAAAATAATGACATCAGTAAAATATTAAATTAGAATAATAAGTGACCTTGTATAACTTTAAGACCTGTTTGACTTTCAGGTAAAATCAAAAAACTTCTATAGAGTGAGCTCTCATTTTTATATTAAGCTTATTTTTAGCCTCAGTAGAACAGTGATATACTGTTCTCTGAGGAATAAGAAACAAGCATCATGGTTAACTTAATAGGGAATTTGACTTTGAATTTATTTCCTATTTAAGCTTCAAGAATTTTTCACAAAGACTGGAATGTTTTGGACTATTTTTAAAGAACAAACAGAATTCTCCCAGTTCGTACTCTGTCTACAGACTAAAAAGCACTCTCTGACAGCTGAATTAAATCCTCTTTGAGGTGGCAAAATGGAACCCCAAGTACACTACTTCCCTGGCATAATATCATTGAACAGTTCTAAGCCCTTTGTTCTTTCTAAGCCTACTTTGAAAAAAAGAAAAAAGCAAAGATGTGCATGTGATATAATGGGGCTTTTTCTTTGGTTGTAGTTTTTCTTCTTCCTTTCTCCATGATTTATATGAGTGCATAGGAAAATTTGCAATGGTCAGAGACCAGAAATCTCCTCTATTGTAATTCTCTCTTTCTCTCTTTTTTCAAACACACACCCCCACACACACCCCACCCCCCAACAGATGTACCTTTTTTTTCTCTCTAGATGTCTTTCAATCCCCTTTTAAAACTACTGGGTTGTTTTTTAGGTTTTTTTGTATTTTTTTTCCCAGTGCCTTCATGATGCTTCAAATGTTTCTGTCTCTGCAGATGCAAAGTAACAAGTTAAGAATGCAAAGTGACCTGTTTCATAATCAAAAGAAAACTAATAGAAACTCATTGCTCTTGAAATAGAGATATATAATTTCCAAACCTCAATAAGACATGTAGGTTACATTTCAAAGAGAAACACTTTATGTGTGTCCTTAAGACCACCTAATACATGACTATGACATTTTCTAATTTGGTACATATTTAATCTGCAGTTTACAACCATATATAAGCTTATGTCTTATTATAACAAAAAGGACAATTAATCAGCAAATCTAAAAAGGGCATACATAATGACATAATGTAGACTTACCTTACTTCTTTCAAGACAAATTTAATTAAATCTTGGTTGTAGGGAAGTCAACAGAAATCGTTGTACTTTGCAAAATAGGTCTACCTGTGATAATTCATAAGGGATATTCATATTGCTGTATGTTCTAGTTTCATTATCTTGCACAATAGTTTGAAGTTATTTTGTATTTTAAAGTGGTGATTTTCTATATTGTAATGTCACTACTATTAATTTTATGTATCATAGCGCATAGCAAGACAAAGTATCTTTGAGGCTTTGCTTAAACTATGGTTTTATCAGAGGCCCATCTTTTAAGATACAGTGTTGTAAATAAAAACGATTAAATTGGTGTTTTACAGCTATAAGTTACTAGAGAACAATTTTCACTTTACAGTGATGTGTTTTCATTGGCATTTTAATAAAAGATGATTATCTAAAGACAGAATTCTAAATAGGATTTACAAACTATATATATTTTCTGCTCTTCACTCACTAATTTATCATAACACATCACTTCTTAAAGTACAAGCAATATGACCAACTTGGAAACTTAATTCAATTGCGTTGGATTTGATCTGAAGAGCACTAAAAACAGTGATTAATTTACCATACTGGTAATCATAAAACAAATAATAAAAATACATTGAATTAGTTTTTACCTCAAATGGAAAGGTTTAAGTCTGAATTTGTTAGGTATGTTAACAAATATCCATTTATCCAAAATACGAGACATAGGAATAAACTGACATCCTCAGTTTCACAAAAGAATCTGTTATGGAATAAAATCAGGTTCTTGGAATTTTGAACGAAACCTTTAATTCAAAGTCTTTTCTTTTCTTTCTTTCCTTTTTTTTTTTTTTTTTTTTTTTTTTTTTTAAAAAAAATTTTTTNTTTTTTAAACACAAATCTAATTTTATTCTTGGGTAATAAGAAGCAAAAGCAATTATTTTAATAAAATGCATCTCTTTCTGGTTGCACGTAAAATTTTTACTTGGTGTTTTTTCTTGCTGTAGATGGCATCTCATACTAATTCAAATTCTAGCTTAGTAGGCAATAGACATTGCAAAACCTACAAGAACAAAATGTCCCTTTGGGTCATGAGCAATTTATGGTAAAGCAACACAAAATGGGGAGTTTCTGAGAGAGAATTAGTTTGTACCCCACCAGTAACTGTTTCAAACCAGATGCCTGCACTGCAATATATCACACTCAGAGTATCTATAGGAGCTACTACTATCTCTGAATTCCAAAATTTACTGCAGTTTTGTGGTAGATGGTTACTTATAAATTATTCCCTGTTACGTGACCCTTTTTTCAGCACCATGGAGAGCAGGAGGTCCTGACTTCTGAGTGTCTTCCAGATCAGTCTCTCCACTCTAGTCCAAACCATGATAGCGTTTAAATATATACATATAATAACTAGTAATTAGTAGATGTACTGAAGAGAATCCAGGGAAAATCAACAAGATTGACAGAATTTTAGAAGGCATAATATATGAGGAAATTTTGCACCAACTAAATTTGTTTAAGATTGAAAATGAAAGATAACACGATTAGTCTTTGAAACGGAAAGAAATGCACACAAAGGAGAGCAAGGCATTGTTCATCATGTCTATTGGGTGTAGGGCAAGAAGAATCAGTTTAATTTGCAGTGAGTACAATTTAGATCAAATATTAGCAGAAATCTTCTGACTACAAGAGAACTTACATTGTTTGGCAGAGATAGCAGAATGATAATTATTCTAGGTTTTGAAGAGAGTGCTGGGCAGGAAATACGTATGGTCTGCCTGTTAGATTTTACCTAATGGTAGGAAGGTAAGGGTCTCATGTCCCTTTAATTCTAAACTGTTAATGGTGAAAGTCTACTTTTTAGTAGCCTGAATGTACGCATTTAAAAATACCCTGATTTCTAGTGTGTTGATCGCCTATCCTATTACAATCTTATTTACAGTTATTCAAGTCACCTATCCGAAATGGAATCACTCAGACTCATCTGTCACTGTCTTGACTTTATAATGAAGGGAAACAAATTCAGATAACAACAACTAAAAAAAGAAATAAGATCATCGATACATCTAGATGAACCTCGTCAAAACAAGGAGACCACAAGACAGGGTATGGCCACATTTAGATTCTGAAATCTAGATATTTAATCTCACCCATATACATGGAGACTGCATTTGTTAACCAAATTTCTAATGTTTTCTTTATGTAATAAATAAAGGATATTTAATGTATAAGAAAACATTTATTAAACTTAAAATATACCATTTCACTGCATGATCACACATCTTCAAGCAATTTGTACTTTTTACAATAAGCCATACACAGCACAACACTTTTGGAGCTATGTAGAAATCAACTAGTAGCAGTGAAAAACAGTAACTAGCAACTCTAATAGAATCCGAGAGAGATAACATCAAATTAGTTCTAATGAGTGATTTACATGCTAATTGACTAGTTTTGTAGCAGTATCAAATGGAAAGAGATATTACTTTCCCCAAACATTCCTCAAAAAATTAATGATCCAAAGAAGAACCATGTAAAACAGGTAATCACTTGTTAATTGGTCTGCTACCAGTACCGTATGAAACATGGAGCAATACATCTGCTACAGAACCTTGAGAATATATTTGTTGGTTAGGCTGTACCTTGGGATAAGCTGCAAAGATGAGCACCCAAATATTTATTACCGGAACAGAAACTGCTGACAGCTCATTAGTGAGATAAATATGCATTCTCTGT
Source organism: Aramus guarauna (assembly GCA_013400195.1). NCBI lineage: Eukaryota > Metazoa > Chordata > Aves > Gruiformes > Aramidae > Aramus > Aramus guarauna. The sequence continues at coordinate 384,834 of VXBL01007443.1, forward strand.
GAACCTAGAGATACCTGCACACACTTCAAGATCTGTGAATATGACAAAGACCCCACTAGATAATCCACCACAGTGCCTGCTGTGGAAAGCTTTTTTGTTCTTGCAAAGAGAAAAACAATACATATTGTGAACTATAATGTCCTTCAACTGGAAAAAAAAAAAAAAAATCTCTGATGAGAACAGGCATGAATGTGCTCGGAGGCTGCAAATCATAACTTTCAGCAGGTCAGCTGAGTAGATTTTTTTGTCCTCTCAGAGTTTGCTTTGTTTTCTTGAAGTTATTAAAGGTCATTAAAATCCCTTTACTGGCATGCATAAGCTTTACTTTTCATTTCTCAAGGCTCAGACCACCTTCATTTCTTTAAAATGGTAGGAAAGCATAAAGAGTATCTTAGGAAGTAACATGGAAATATTCATGCTGTATATGTGCATATCAATCTCTAGTGTGCCTTTAAAGCACATTATTTCTTCACAAATACATTAGGATCTGAGCATACGGTGGTAAAGAAGGAAGAAGACAAAGAAAGAAATATTGAGTGGTTTGAGTGCACATCCAAGGGGTTATTTTTTCTGTGCTTGGCAAACAAGAATTGCAGAAGGCTTTTATGACTTTTAACCTCTCCATGATACCTTTATTGAGTGTGCAGAAGAAGTTTTGTTCGGGGAATGGTACCTGAACAAACAAAAGACATGCAGCATGAGAATGCTCTGGAATTTGAAAGAGGTTGAAGGAAGTAAAAATCAAAGACCCCCATATGACTCTACCAACTCAGCCATTCTACATTCTTTAAACATACCAATCTAGAACACATTAATCAACCAGTGAACAGGTGAAGATGATACTTTCAATAAATTTCTAGTCAGAATTGATGATTGTGAAGGAATTTGTTTTTATGGTCTGTATTAGCAATAATAAATTATTTCAGCAGTGAAATACAATATAATTTAGTGGTCTATCATTAACTTCATTTTCAATTAGGTAAATTCTATTCACATTTACAGTGTGAACTGGAATACAGAATAAGGCTGCCAGATGTTGAATCTGATTTAAAGCAAATACAATACAGAAGCAGCATTCACAGGGAAAATACTACTTTTACTTTTCATATCAGTCTTCAGATGTAACTGATCAGAAAGACACTAACAGAAATGGAACAACACAGAAATGATTGTGATAGCGGAAAAAACTGGGAGAGACAAACTGTCTTGAGTTACACTAGTGTAAATGGTGTATGAAAAAAGAACCATGTCGTCATTACGTGGCTGATAACAGAGTTACCTCATCTTGATGCATAGATATCACAGAAGAAATCAGCAACATAAAAAAGGACATGAGAGAAAAAAAAAAGTAAAAGATCAAGTAATATACTTTGTTTTCAATCTTTGTGAGGCCCAAGGACAAGAAAAAACAGTCAGAGTGAAGAATATTAATGAAGAACCTAGTTTTTTAGTTATCAGATTGGGACAAATTCATAGGGCCATTGAAGCCCCTAGCCATTATCTAAGGATACAGTAGGGAAGAAATCCATTTGATCTGAGGACATTCTTTATAGTTTGCCCTTGCTTTTGGAAGCAGAAGTCACCAGACTCTTGGGGAGGCTTCAGTTCAAAACATGCAGCATAACTGCAGTCCCAATTACACAGAGAATGGGGAGAGGAAAGATGTCAGAATGAGAGCCTGAAAATTATTTCAGTGAGACTTCAATGCATATTTAACTGCTTTTCTATTAAAGAGCAATTTCAGAGATTGAGGCTAGATTTTTAGCCCTCCATTAATGAAAACTCCTTTTCTTTGACAATTACCTCTGTATTAAGGTTTCACTTTTACTCCATCCACAGCTACCTCTGCCATCAGCTGCAGGCTGTTTTTCAATTTTGTTTTTCCTCGTGTTTTATATTCCTTTGGTCTTTTTTCCATTATGTTGAGTAATGTGTAGGCCAGAAGGATGCGTGTGGTATCATGAGACTAGTACTCTGTATTTGGTAGTGGTTTATTAATACTTTTATTTCATTATATGATCTTTTTCTTCTTTTCATGGACTTCCATACAAAGCCCCTAAAATTGCCTGCAGCAGCTAAAGCTCAGCTGATTACTTTGAAAATAAGAGTAAAATCTATACAGACTTTGACAATAGACATACTTTGTTAGCATGTGTAGATACATGTATGTTTTACTCTGCAATTTAGAGAAAATGAGATTAACGTCTAATCTCTGATGACCGGTACAATTAGCTGTTGTTTAGAACGTACCCTACATACAATATAGAATACTGAGCTTATGCTTTTTTCTTAGTACACCTTTCAAAACCTTTAATCAATGAAAGAAAAAATATTCCTGTTTCCAGTTGTTCTTTTTATTTCCTTTATAGCATTAAGTGGGAAATGGCCAACCAAATCTGTCTCTCTAACTGTCTCAGGGAAAATAATTTCATCTTCTCCATCTTGACAGAAGGAGCACACCAAATCAACACCTGAGTCTTTTCAAAACTCTATCACTGGAAAATGTAAACTCTTTCTAGTGTAAGAAACTGAAACCAGAAGAAAGTAGTATAAAGATGGATCAGGCCTTTATTTTTTACTATATTCTTTCTTAATATTCCTCGAGGGGAGATCTTTTACTAAGGATAAAACTATATAGAAGACAGGATGATACAAAGAGGAAGTAAGGAAATTATTTAGCTTCTACATGTTCAGAGGAGTTGAAGGAACCTGGATGAAAGTATTGCTGTGTTAATGTAAGCAGACGGAATCAAAACTCAATGAACAAATCAATTGCATTTTCTTTCTATTAACATCAGTGAAATTACCAAAGATATAAGATAGCATATGTTGAAAACCTTTGTGGTTTTATGTAACTGTTGATACTTTTAAACTAATCACCAACATTTATGAGAAAGAAAGTAAAGAAGCAAAATAATGCTGCATGAAGAAATCCCTTTTCTTTCCAGAAACTCTCTCAAACTGTTTTTATCATGTCATAGCTGGTTAATACCCCTACCTGAACAGGTCTGCCTGTGGTCAAGGTCTGCAGAGTACCTGCCTACCCCTAATATCACACTACTCCCACAATGACTTAAAGGTACACATTTGGTTGTACCATCTCTCATTCCTTTAAGTACTTTAAGCCAAATTATGCACAGAAAGAGCAATCTTTAGTCACAGAAAGCTGTGACTAAAATGGAACAGCAAATGCCTACAGAGTTTATGACAAATTCATAAACTGACGTTTGTTCAAGTATGATATTCATATCATCACAAACAGCTACCACATCTTCAAAAATGAATAATTCTTGGAAAAAAAACACTAATATTAAAATGTCAACATTTCTTAAATGAATAGTTAAACTTGTTCTAATTACTATGTAAGCCACAGTGCAAGTTAATTCACTGACAGAAGTCCTAGAAAAACTGTTGTTCATTTGCCATAACACACTAGGGATCACTTCTGGCTCCTCTGGAAGCAACAGGTTTAGATTACCTCCAAATGTAGCATAATGGACTAGATAGTCTGTTTCAATCTGGCAATTTTCTATGATCCTTTGTTCAGAGTGGACCAGATGTCTGTTGTTTTGTTAAGAATTAGCTTTGTAATTGTTTAAAAAAAAATACTTAGCATACCAAGGCCACATGTGTGGCACAGGTGCATTTTAACTGCTCTGCTGTAAGTTTCTATAATTAATGACTAGGATTCTGGATGTTCAGCCAGGGTTGGTTTTTTTGTTTGTTTGTTTTGGTTTGGGGGTTGTTTTTTGTAGGGTTTTTTTTGAAGGCTACATACCCACTCTATTAAAAAGAAGAAAGAAGGGGGGAAAAATAATTGAGAACTGCAATTGCTAAAGCAACAGACCAACACTTAATGCATTGTAACCTAAGCTTTGTTTATACATAAAATGGATGAACTCTGAATATACAGAGAGAATTAGCAGCGAAAATGAAAGTAAGACAGTTTGTGACTTTGATAACACATACCATAGAATAAGAGAGGTTTTCTGATTCTCATGCTTATTTAAATGTCTTTAGTTTCGTAGGAGGTGCTCACACTCACATGGCAGTAGTTGATCTTTTCTCTTTAAACTTAGAAAAGTAGCAAACCCAATAGTTAGAAGACGAAAGATTAGGATAAGTATTAGAAAATTTACTCAACTTTCCAATTCAGATTGTTGTAGTCAATTTATCTAAATGGATGTATAAACCAATTGCTTACTGTAAACCAGAAATTATTCGATATCTCTTCCTTTTTCATATACTTTCTATAGATTTTCTGTGTTTAAATACACACAGAGGATGTGTATTAACAAGCATTTAAGCTCTGTCACACACCAGGTCTATGAGAGTATCCTGCTGGATACTGGGGACAGCTTCTGTGCTTCTAATGTGAGTCTTACCTTTCCCAATGAAAAAAAAATCTAGAAGAAAAAGCCTTGGGCTGCCCAGTAAGTTAGTGTAGATATTCATAAACATTATTCATTAAATATCAGAAAAGAGGAGATGTACTTCTCTGGAAGAGTAAGGAAGCTGAAATTTCCTGTGGAGGGTCAGACACTCAGGAAAAGAGGAAAAATACTGAGCTGAACAATCACTTCTTCATCAGACACTCACAGTTCTCCAACAGCGAGGAAAACCTTAAACTCTCCAATGTTTGGTCCTACTTTGTTTTTTTTACCTGTAGTGCTGTTCACTTCCACATTCAGTGAAGAAGCTATAATTTGAGTTGATGTAAGAAAAGGTATTTTGGATTAGATGTTCCTCTTGAGCTCAATTTTACCTGATGAGCTGACCTCAAGAAGCAGATCTGTATCATTTTACTGTCTTTTTGTCTGATGGGCTGAACCTAAAAAAATAAATAAATTTGTGCACAAAGTACAGAAGTAAAATATAAACTACGTTTGGTAGGGTTTTGTTTGTTTGTTTGTTGTTCTTTTTTTTTATTTCCTAATGCATTATAAACTCTCCTCTTCCAGGATTCAGTTCTTAAGAACTTATCTTTACAAAACAAAGAGAAAGGTTTCATATACAACCTAATTTTGGGGTTCTCTTGACTTCTGGATAATTTCCTTTGCTACTATAGTGTCTTATTAATTTATATCTATTATCCAACAAGGGTGAAAATGTTTACTATAATTTATATTCATTGTTTAAGCACATATTTGATGCTTTTGAATCCGTTGAACTTACCTGTTTTATCCCTGAGAGTGATGCATGTACAAGTGAATGACAAAGCAAGTTTCACAGCAACAAAAAATAAAAGCCATCAGAATCTTTGAAAAGGCTTTCATCAGCTTCAGAAGACTGGATCAGATATCAGGCCAGCAACAGAACCAAGAAATACACACATCAGGCAGGAGAAAAAGGCGAGTAGAAATACACCCAAGAATTGAGATATAATTATGGTATTGTCTTAGACAGAGGAGCATGTTAAGAGAATTGACAGTCCCCTATATCTCTCAACCTCATTACATTTTTGGTTTACCTTTCTGATTTTCACTTTCACTTTTGTCATTTCTGAAGCCTAGAAATTCTAGGTATTTGGCTAGGTATAATTGCCTGAAGTAGGTCATGTGGCTTACAAGGATCAGTACAGCATCAAGAAGTAATCAAGGGTACCACAACAGAATGCAGTACAGATATATATAGGTATGGCTGTTTATTGTTCTTAAAAACTTTTTGGGAAAATACAGAACTATATATAAGCTTTCTCACATATGTCAATATATTCTGTTCATCTCCATTTAGAACTTCCATAAGGTCCCTTACATCAAGGTCTGTAATTCCATTTGTCATTACAACATTAAGTACTTACTTAGCAAATCAATATATTATGACAACAGAAATATCACTATCGCTCTGTGATTTGTTGTCTAGTGGTGGCTAAATCTTCCTTAATTGGCATATCTGTTTTGAGAAATAAATATACTATTGTAGGAGCAGAAAGAAGCACAAGATGAATAGTAGCAATATTGAAGGAATCATCTGAAAAGTAAAACTCTATCATCAGTCAATACCTTTTAACTCATCAGTGATCTTATGTCTTTAGAAAATTATTGGTTTTATACACTGACAGGCTCTTGTTGTTGTTACAGGGTTTTAAATTTTTGCTACTGAAAGCCTGTACTATCACAATAGAATTAGGTTCATGCTTGACATTTTAAATGCCAGGCATAAAAGTGGAAATAATATGGATTAATGTATACCTTATGATTATTTGAGCTTCAAACACACATAGTCATGTCAAAAGTGTATACCATGGAGCTCCTTATCTGTCATAACACAGTGTAATTTACTCTTCTAATCACTTTGAATATCATGGGCTTTGTTTGTAAAATATGATCTCCAAAACACGATGCTACAAAAATTAAATAGTAGTCCTGTATGAGTTTTTCAACACATGACAGTATACGCAGTGCACTAATACTTTCTCATATTGAATGTATTCTTTGTGGCTTAAAGCAATAATAGGCAAGATTTATCTTCTTGATAAATATGACAGTCACATTTTACATCACTAATTCAGAATGAGGTATATGAAGAAACTCTTTGATACTGGCTTAATTGCAAATTCAGTTTATTATCAGTAAGACCCCTCTCCTAATCACTCCAAAACACTGAAAAAACCCCAGACCTGGAAACAGCTCCGTGTAAATCTATTCTTCCCCTAAAGCTCTCTAAAAGAGTGATTACACAGAAAAAAAAAAAAAAAAAATTAAAAAAAACAAGACTGTGATAGAGAAACTTTCACTCACAAATGAAAGGAGTTGGGGATTTTATGAGGTCTGTTAGAGCTGAAAGCATTGTATTCAATTTCATGTGGACCATTCTGAGATCCTCTATAAAGAAAGCAATCTAGAGAGACAGAAAGTGAAGTTATATCTATAGCTGCCAACACCTGACATTCAAAACCCAGTAAAACTGGCAGGTATGAAGAGATTCCTGTGGTTGCTTGGGAGACCCTCATGCCCATACCTCTCAAAGATGCAAAATAATTTCTGTGGAAGTAGTTGTTACCACCTTCTTTTAAGCCCCTCTCTGGAAAGCATCAGCTCAGAATACTTGATACGCCAGAATTTAGATTTGGCAGCCAGTGTCTTTCATCTGCATGGGCAAAGTCTGGGCACCTGCTGAATTCCCCATCTTGTGAGCACAAAGGGTTGCAGCCCTCACTCCTGTCTCCTCCAGTTTGAAACTACTGGTAGCTGAGAGAGAGAAGCTTCTTTCACAAAAGCAAGGCATTTTCAGCTCACCTGACAAGGGACATTTTGCTTTCTTGACAACACACCTGTCAACTGATAATCATTAGAAAAATGAAAGAGGAAAAAAAAAAAATCAGTGTGAAAAAAAACATAAAGTGAAAAAGGAAAAAAATAGAAAGGATAATTGACAGATATGTATTACATCAACTCTTACTCTCAGAGTCCCACATCTGGTACCTTTCACCACCAATAACTTCTTTTCTCCACACAACATTTCAAACAACACAATATATTTATTCAACACTTCCTTGTATTTCCAATGAGAAATAATGTGTGGTACAAATTCACATACCTCCAGGGACTGTATTTATACAAGTAAGGATCGATCTGGTAACAATGCCAAAGGATCTGTGTAAGAACAACAGGGGTTTTTTTTGTTTTTGTTGTTTTTTTTTTTTTTTCAGTTCAGAATATAGTATAGGAGATGTGCCCTATATGTCTGGTGCTGGTTCTATATTATCTTTGTGGGCTCCAGTGAGCATCTCTGGTGTCTCAGTGTCAGTGAATCCCTGCTGCATTACAGCATTCTGCTGTCCTGTCTGGGTTCTGTGGTCTTCTAAGGTAAACTGCTGGAAAACTTATATGGATTAGAGGTGACTTCAGAGCTGCTCTGAATGACAACCTGCTGTCTAGTCCAATTCACAAAATAAATGTGAATCATTTCTACTCTCTTTTGGGTTTGATTACTGACAAGTGTGAAGGTGAAGTCCTGATTCGAAGGAAAGTGCATTCTAAGGAAGAAGAGATCATAACAGGAAAACCTGGAAAGATTAGCTAGATTTTTTTACCTGAATGAGTCAAGGAGATTAAGGGACCATACATGGAAAACAATGAACTACCATTTTTTTGAAAAATACCATTTTTATGGGAAAGAGAGCAAAAAGGAAAATGGAATCAAAATTTCATTTAACGACTTTTCTCCAAATCTCTCCTACTAAGACTATGTCTAACAGAAATTCTGAGTGTCTGACTACACAAAATACACGATCTTAGCACATTATTTGAAAAGACTCTTGCACAACCAGAGTCTTGGACTTGTATAAGACTTTTTCTAGAGCTGCTTTTTCTCAGTGATTCCTAGGTTTTGCTTCTCTGTCTAGAAAAGTGCTCCTCCAAGAATTAGTTTTTACTGCATTGCAGCCTTTTTCCTTTTGGTCTTAATGATGAAAAAAGGCTTTGCCCTGCCCAATATTTCTATTTCATGTTTCCAGTAACTTGAATTTAAAACAGGCATTAGAAATGTCACATGAGCTCATACCATTCTTCTTGAAAAATATTTCACAAGTAACCGACTGGAAATACCCTTGCTGCTTTAACTACTTTGTATGTTATTTAGTTACAAAACAGGAAACAGTGTCTAGTTTTTAGGAGGAAGATCACACTGGTTAATTCTATTGCTGGAGCTGTCTGGAGGTTTTTGGTTTTGCAAGTATAAATCTTTATGTTTTTCTGTTTATACTGAATGAAGGATTGATTTGCAGATGGATTTTTAGTTCCTTTCTGCATAAACACAGTTTCTTTTTGCCCACTTGGACAACAGCCAAAGTCATACACAAAAATGTTGGTTCTTTAAACTGACAAGTGTATTAGGGTATCCAAAACAATAGTCAGAGTAGCTGTATGCCAACAAATCTTCTTCTAGAAGTATAAAACTAGGGTTTGGTTTAGTTTAGTATAAAAAAAGAATTGTTAGGTACAGCCAAGGAAAAAACAATTAAAATAAATTTACTAGCAGTCTTAATGGTTTCTTTTGTTGGTCACCCTCTTAACTTCTTCTGATGGAACCTGATATACAATAAACAGGACTGAGGAGGTAGCACTGGCTCATTCCGCAATGCTTTTCAACTGAAAATCCCTAAACCTTTTTAAAATTATCAGAAAATCCTAAGAAAGCCTAGGCAAGATGGAGGATCATGTCCTTGGAGCAAGAGCTTTCATTTGCACAGATGTTTGTGCCAGGACAAGAGCTTTCAGATTTTGAGACCTGTTAAAACCTTAATAACTAGAGATTACATGAGCTGACAGTCCTGCTTTGCCATTTTTCTGTTCTAGAAAACTTACAAGAGGTGCTACTTTGGCTCCCCCTTACCTTATAGTGTTTTCTTAATTCTGAGCTCTTCCTTTGCATTTTGATTTTCCTTTCATCTGTGTTTTCTGGATGCTCAAGTCTCATGACTAGATCTTTCCAAATTTATAAGGACCTGAAAAGGTGTTAGATAAAGAATGAAAATAATCAGGGACAAAGGAAGGAAATCTACATATATCATTTCCACAAAGCAGTCACTTTATTTCTGCATTAAAATAGGGCCATTGCTGTAATTTTTATAGTTTTTGGTGAAGGTCTATGTCAGGGCCTGCAGGTACACATTTTGTCGATTCAATTTTTTTGTTTGTTTAGTTGTTGGTTGTTTTTTTTTTAAATCAGTTAAAATTTAAGTAGGGTTGTCTAACCATGTTGCATTATATAGAGGATCATTCTTAATTGGAAATGGCATTCTAAATCCTGGACATATCTGGGATTTTTTTTTTTTCCCTGGGCAGTGAAGAGATTCCATCAATAAGTGTAAAAGATGTTTAAGCTATAAGAACAATGTATCTGGAAATGGCCTAGTTCAATCTACAAATCATTTTCATTGATTGACTAGAAATTTTCCTACATAAGTAACAGTACGGAAAATCAGGGAGAGCATCAGTAAATTCTGAATAAATAATGGGGCACCAGAAAGTATAGCCTGATTTTGCTCTTGAGCACCCAAACTGTAACAGTCTCTGGAAAAAAAGTGGAAAGAGGGGAAAGAGAACAAACCGTAATCCAGAAGTTTGTCATGGAGAACTTCATTAATTTGTAATTAGGCTCTTTGTAACATCAGCAGGATCCTTCTCTGCTTCCCACCCTCCCAGCACACAGGCACATGAGTACAAACTGTGAAAAAAGCACCAAACCAATCCCTAAGTCCCCACCTACTCTGAGACAGGGCTAAGCAAATGGACATTGCTGCTTGCTGACTTGATAACAAAGACCTTTTGCATACTAAAGAGGATCAACAGTTAGGTCCATGGAAAGGACAGAAAGTCCTTATTTAGCTTAGTCATGGAGCAGCAGTCTGTGAAAAAACATGAAAACAAAAAATATATAATAAGCAGACCATTCCTGGACCCAGTCCAGAAAAAAATAATTCATGAAACATTACAAGTGTACCTCAAAAAGAGTGTGACACCAGAAAGTGTCTAGAATTTCAAAGGTATTATCCTGAAACATTTAATTTTTATTTCATGTATTTAATAGTTTTTCTTTTCCCTTCCACTGCTGTAGTAGCAGACTGGAAACTTTTCTAGAGATCCTCCTCTCGTCCCAGTAGGCCAGGTGTCCTTTAGAGCAATAAAGTCATGCCTGTGAATGAAGACAGCTCCATTTTCAAGTAGTCAGGAAAATAATATCTCAAGCTCCTTGTAAGGCAGGGATCCTTCAGAGTGCCAGATTTCTGGTTCATTTCCTCAGCCTGCAAGTGTTACTACTCGGACTTCACTCATCCACCGTACTGGACGCCTGTTCAAGCCAGGTACACAGAGATGCTGTTGCTCCTGGAATTGCAGTAGGAAACTTCATTGCCCCAAATCTTCTCTCCACAGGTTTGCCAAAATTATCACCTGATGAGCTGATTGTAGGAATTGCCCTTAACATGGTAAAGCGTGCAGATAGCCTGAAATAGTCTATGAAGAAAATGAAGAGTTCTATTTCAGATGGGATACTATTAAGTGTCATGCATTTTTTGGAGAATAAATGACAGGGAGAATGTGCAGAAAGGCTGGGAAGGCTGACAACAGGGAAAACAATAGTGAAAATAGCAAGAGATGTGATGCGTATCCAAGATCCAAGAGAATCAATGCTTCTTAAAAACCTATACCACCTATCTCCCGTTACATAGCTTTGTTTCCTAAGTTTGGTACAGTATTATTTGGCACATAACAATAATGCAAATTACCAATACTTCTTATTACCTGTCTTCTTGATAGAGATTTTACAGAGGATGAAGCTAAAAATCTCAACAGGAAGAAACTGCTTCAGTGTTACTGAATAGTAACATATTCAGAAATCAGAAACTGGATGTGAAAAAGAAATATGCGCTTTCTGCAGGTCCCCTTTTCAGTGGTTACTATTAGCAAGGATCCTCTGAGAATAACTCAATGAATTACAATGATGACTAGAAAATGGTGGAATTTTACTATTATGGCGGTATGCTCATGCTGCTACAGATATATGTGTACGTATCAGGGCTTCTTTATTAGCAATCTTCTATAGGATTTAAATGTAACATGTTTGTGATTAAACTAAAGCAAAAAAATTGCTTTGTGACAACCTTTGTTCTGAAAGCTTCTAGCTGGGAACTCATTGATTTGATTCTAATTGAGAAAAATAAGATACATATTAATATTGAAGAATACATAAGCCAGATTTGAGTGGCTTCTTTTTCCCCAATTCTGCTATCTCCAGCATTTTACCTATCTAAATAATATCACCATTAACCCAACAAATCCAGTATGAAAAAAGTTCAGAGCACTAAGTGACTGTGTTAAGCACTAGTTTGCATGCAGTGGCTACCATTGGGGAGACTGGACTATTAAAAATTATGAAGAAAGAGGGTATAATTTGTACATGCACATCTAAATCCCTAATAAGTGGTCATGAGCAGTGATTGAGGTGTTTAAATTACTGCCAATTGCAATCAAATTTTTAATCCACAATTAATTGCATCTTAAATATTACATCTGCAAACCCATAGTTCTAATTTAAACTTAAATTGAAAATAAATGTTTTCAGCAGTTTGGAGCACAGAAAAAGACTCAATATTCAGTACTCTACACATCTAGTCTAGCCAAATCCTGTAGAGAGCAACCATTTAAAATTACCTTAAATAATCAGGGAGGCAGTTATACGTATGCCATACTGTGGAAAGACTTCCAGTAATAATAGTGGGGTTTGTAACAGGGTTAAATCATTAATATGTACCAACAAGTATACGCTTAGGTTATAGACAGTTCATCAATAACGACAAACAAAAGCAAAACTGCCTCATGGTTTAAGCTTCATTTGTAAAGGTCCAAACAAATGAGCCACTCAGTACCATGTTTCTACAGAATGGCCAGATTATAACAGGATTATGCCACAAATCCGAGAGCCTCAGATTCTCAGGTGCAGTGCAACACAGTCTCTGCTGGCTACCTGTACCCTGGATAATTAGGACCAATCACAATTGCAGGATTTGGGGTTGACTGTTTTTAGAAGAACTCAATCTTTTTATTTTCACTGAACCTTAATACAGAGTTCCTAAGAACTGTCACATGAAAGTCACAGGAAAGTTCTGATGTTCACTGACTGGACAATGCAGTAAGACACATGTCACCTATTTGGAGATCATCAATGCTGTATTGAGTCAGTAGCACCAGATAACAATAATGAGTCCAAATACATACACACATACATTATGTGTACATATAAATATACTGTACCTACTACATATATATACATACACACATATATTGTGTATATATTGTGTCACTACATTTCATACACATATACACATATATATTATACACGTATGGGCACAGTGCCTCCCCTTAAACACTTTATGCACTATATATACATAGAAGAAATACTGAATATCAATTCAGCCCGATTCTCTAAAATGTACATGAACAAGGAAATGCAGCAGACTGTGTGCTACAAGGAAAGCCATGGAGCCATGACTTTCAAACTTTTAAGAGTTTGACATCACAATTAGAAGGCTTCTAAGACAGAGAAGTAGTAAGAAAGTTCTTGCAAGTGTGCAAGTGTAACCTGGCAAACACAGGTTTGCAGTTCAAGAAAGGAATATGAACTAGAAGAATATTTAGTAGCTGCTCAGATTCAAGAACAATGGAGTGCAGCTACAGAAGTGGGAAGGAAATGTTCCTGGAGGTTTTGTGTTGAATCATCCCTGACACTGGAGAGGTAGGTCACCAACGTGGAAGTTATTTGAGCATCAGAGAGCAAAACTAGCATTAACTATGAAGATGCCCTAGGACTCCATGCAGTCCGAGACTGGGAAGCTGATTTTAGTTTAGAAATTAGCTTTAGGATATGAATAATAAGGCAGCAGCATTTTTAGAACAAGAAAATGCCTTTGGTTGGTTTAGACAGATCATCTGTCTATTTAATGCTTTATTAAAAACTTTATCATGTTCAAGTCCTTACTGCCAATTAGTGTCAATTAACATGAATTTAATCAGCCTTCTTCTGCTCTCAGTACAATGCCGTAAAAGCAATGCGATTCTAGTAATTTCAATGTGATTTATACCAGCATAAATGAGACAAGAATGAGCCTTAAGTGCACATTTAACTGTATGTTCCTAAACCACAGTTTATAATGTGCCCCACCACAGGTAACAAAATTCCTGTGGGGCACATTTGAGATCATAAGCTAGTCTTTTACTCTAAGTTAGTCTAAATGATTAGCTTTTCAGACAAAGCCTTGCAGGCAACTCTAAAGAGGCCAATATTATACAGTAGCTTTAATTATGAGTAAACTAAATATAGAATTGCATTAATAATTCTGAAAATAACTTAGTTTGGTTAAACTATCCAATCATGTCTCATGGAATAAAAAAGAAATCAGTGGGGATATTACAATAGTGGTGGTGGTATGACAAGGGTCACCTGACTGGAGATTTGGAAGATGAGGTGCTTACAAAGTAGACAACATACAAATCTAAAAATTTTATACTGGAGTATTTAAATGGAAAAAAAAAAATCATTAGAAAACCTTGGGAAACATCAATAATCTGCTTTCAATACAAATATATTTACTTCACAAATTTAAAAGGGGGTGTAAAGAGAAAAGCCTTTTGTTTTAAACACCTATTTTAGCAGATCTGAGTTCAGTTAAAATTCTTCCTTGTATTTTCATGTAGTCCTCAGCATATCACAATCTTGGTGTTTAGTCCATAAAAAGGAAAAAATGTGACAGGAGTGACAGAAACTATTGGAGAAAATAACAAATCAGGAAGATGGAAAAATTATCCAAGGAAATGAAAGGAAAATCAAAAGTTATGATAAGAAAACAAACTCTGCATATATTACAAGCCTGCATGAAATGCACTGAAGAGTTAAGATATTATCAATAGAAATGTAGCCCTAAATGTTCTTCATTAAATGACACCAATCTGTGAAAAAGGTAGCTTAAATGTACCAGGGAATTAGCAACGTAAAGACAAATATGGAAAAACATTGTTGTGTAAAAGGGTATGAGTCTGATGTGTGGCTGAGGTAGGCCCTCCTGTTGAGTCATGAGGTTCAGAAATGATCCTCTTGCTTTCTAAACTCCATCTTAGAGAGGAGTCTAGGTATGGCTAGGTCCAGTCTTAGTCCCAGACTTGATCAACAGTTTATGTCTAAAGGATTATGTGTAGCCACATATCAGAGCCAATGTTTGCCTGTCAGAGCTTCCTGAAGGACTTTCACTGAGACAGTTTTGCAAAGTTGAAACAGATAGAAAATTTATTAAAGCGGCAGATATAAAGAGTTCAGAATTACCACTGAAAATTCCACTTACAGCAATAGCACTAATATATGATTATAGTGCTAGCAAAATGCTATCCGGGGTATTTTTCACCAAAAATTAAGTTGCAATGCTTACCAAGGAGGAGTCCCTACCTGGGATGGAGGAGAAGCACAGCCCATCGACTGCCTCTCTGCGGTCTTCTTTCTCTCCCCCTGGGGCGTAGCTTCTTCAATATCCTTTATACCCCCAACCTTAGCTGTCTTCTCCCTGGGGTGATGTTTAACATGATCTGAGTGGAGAGTGGAGTACTATAGTCATATATCTTTAAAATTTACTTCTTTTAGCTCATTAGCATTTCAAGGATAATGAAGCAAAAGGTCTCACTCCAGGCACTGTGGTCTTCAAGATTCTGTGTAGAAACCATCTATCTGTTTTTCTGCATTCTTTCGGCAAACCAGGGTTGTCTTGCTGCTGTAAGACTCTCTCCTGCTGATGCTTCTCATACCAACCTTGCAGATATCCATCCACAATATTTGCATAAGAGATAAGCAGATGCCAGTGTTTTTAACCTCTTACGTGCAGTTCTCACAAACATATATGAAGAGAATGTATCTAAAAGAAAGATAAACTATAAAAACATACAAAGAAATTAATGGTGGCAACATCAAGGAATCCAAAATTAGGAAAAGCAAGGACTGAAGTGACCTACGGCATTGTTGATTTACTGTTTCTGAAAAGGCACTTTCAAACAGCTTTTGTTGTTGGGTTTTGGGTTTTTTTTGTTTGTTTGTTTGTTTTTGGGGGGGGTGGTTTTTTGTTTTGTTTTTTTTTTTAATATATATACCACAGAATCACAGAATGGTTTGATTTGGAAGGTACCTTAAAGATCATCTCCACTAGACACCCTCCACTAGACCAGGTTGCCCAAAGCCCCATCCAACCTGGCCTTGAACACTTCCAGGCAGGGGGCAGCCACAGCTTCACTGGGCAACCTGTTCCAGTGCCTCACCACCCTCACATGGAAGAATTTCTTCTAATATCTGATTTAAATGTATCCTCCTTCAGCTTAATGCCATTACCCTTTGTCCTGTCACTACACTCCCTGATAAACAGTCCCTCTCCAGCTTTCTTGTAGACCCCTTCAGGTACTGGAAGGCTGCTCTAAGGTCTCCCCAGACCCTTCTCTTCTCCAGGCTGAACAACCCCAACTCCCTCAGCCTGTCCTCATAGGAGAGGTACTCCAGCTCTCTGATCCTCTTCATGACCCTCCTCTGGACTTGCTCAAACAAGTTCATGTCTTTCATGTACTGGGGCCCCCAGAGCTGGACGCAGTACTCCAGGTGGGATCTCACAAGAGCAGAGTAGAGGGGCAGAATCACCTCCCTTGACCTGCTGGTCACACTTCTTTTGATGCAGCCCAGGACACGGATGGCCTTCTTGGCTGCAAGCACATATTGTCATCCTATATTGAGCTCCTTATCCACCAATGCCCCCAAGTCCTCCTCCTCAGGGCTGTTTTCAATCCATTCTCCTCCCAGCATGTAGTTGTGCTTGAGATATATTTATATGTATGCAGGCACCTGTTGAAAGATGTTTTCTTCCTTTCTTCTATATCTTTACATCATTCACTGCAGGAGCTGGAAGCTATATTATGAGCAGGATGGTGTTAGGAAGGCTGGTAAGCATGGTTAAATTGGTTAAATCAGTTGAATCCTCTCTTGTAATACTGGATTCTGCTCCAAACTCTCCTTCAAAATGCGCGTGCAATGCTGGGAAAGTAAATTAAAATCAAACTTTTTTCATAGGTGTTCACAAATTGTGTGTTTGAATACCTACTTTGGGGTATCTTGATGCAATCTGCAAAAGGCAGCTACAACTGAAACCAATAGGACGTCTGCTTTCAGGATGCAATTTGCAAAGATTACAAACTCTAGGTGCCCCGAGTAACAGGCAGCTCCTTCAACAGTCTATGCAACAGTTTCCTATGTAGCTCAGAGGCATTAAGTGCAGATACAGTCACTAATATCTTCGAAACATCTGTGTATTTTGTGAAGATTTTTAGAGAAGTGACAAGAAAAAAAGATTATATTTCATGTAGACTTTGTATATAGGATTAATTAGAATGAGACTGAACAGTAAATGAAAATGGTGTACGAAAAAAAGTGAAAGTGACTATGTCCTTAAAAATGATAATCTACTGTATACATACAACCAAAGCAAAGATGCAAGAACAAGTGTCATGCTTCTAACTTATTAATTAGGATCACTTGACTTTCCAGCTTTGGCACTTTATATAATTCCGAAAGTATTAACTTCCTAATAAACTAACTCTGATTAAAACAGAGAAATTGAAAGGAAAAACGCATCTCCTTTCTATTTTTTTGTTACCAGTTTGAAGGCTCAGAGCCTTTCAACCAAGAGACAAGACTATTATTAGATTGGTAAACGGTAACAAGAACAGCCAGGAACACACCAACTGTCAGCAGAGAGGAGAGACACATTTTCCCACAGAAATTAGAAGTTATTTGTTGCACAACAAAGAACTGACAATATTCGGTAATTCTTGGATTATATCCTAGGCAACAAAGGAGACTAAGTGAGTTTTAAAGTCATCACCTTTCTTTCCTTATGGGAAAGATAACTGGGGAGTTTAGAGAAGTAAGAAGTTTTAGAATAAATCCAAAAAACCTGGCCTCTTTCCATTAGTCTTCCTTAATAAAATACATAATAAATTGAAGAAAATGCGTTGGAAAGATTCTGGGGAAACTTCTGTCTTGATGGCACTACATTTTAGTGGAAAACAGAAATACTTTTAAACAGGGATTCGCTTAAGCTATAGTTCAAGTACTTAACACTCTTATTCTTCTTCAGGGACCAAGCTATCCAAAGAGATTTATCTGTAACAGTTAAAGTAGAAAAGTTTCAAAGATAAGTGTACCTTACCCACTGGCAGTACTACTAGTCGCAGCTATGATCACCAAATTTTATGAAGAGGTCAATTCCCATTTACAAGCAAGAATGAAATAGCCAGATGCCCAGAATTACCTAGTATTCATCAACTTTTTCTAGCTGCCATACTCAAATATTTGACAGTGAGCATCTTGGGATGATAAAATTCTATTCTTGGCTGCATAAATCTATGAAGAAAGTAAATTCATTTAAATTTACACAGCTGTAACAGAGTAAAGAGAAACAAGATTACAGCCTTTCAAAGAAAGAATGAAATTAAATACAGTCTGAGACAGGCATCTGAAGAGCACATCAAAGAAAGGGGTTGTTTAGCAACACTAATGGGGAAAGTATTAGATGGTTAAAAAAAGACTAGGCTGTCTAAAGAACTGGCTAAGTTACAAAAACACAGTAGACATTCCAACGAATGTTCAGGGTCTAGCTTCACATCGTTAGGTGTTGCTAAGTGATTTTCTTTGTTCCATTGTGAACTGAAAAGGACAAAATATTTAAAGTGCTCATTGATTTACTGATAGTTTAGCTCTAATCAAGCTGTCCCATATGCAATAAACAGTCTCCCTCTGGGCCAGCAACAGAAAAAAAAAATAAAAAAAAAATTTAAATAATGAAAACCGGAGAAAGATTGTTCCGCTGGGGTTAACAGAAAGCCAGAAGAAGCATCAGAGAGTCACTGAGATCATCTCACTATATAAAACCTGTCTGGTATTTACTTTGTTCAGGAAAGGGTGCAAGCTAAGGCTCTCAGTGATGTACCCTTGAAGATTTCTGAAGATCCTCCTGCTTGGTTGCCACAATAACCTACATCAGTATCCTTATTTAAAAAAATAAATAGTATTTCTGCAGTCTCAAGTTTCAGTTGTCTACTCTGCTATGTGCTACTGCAATCTACCCTTTTTCCAGAAACAAGTACTTTTTAATACTATTGGAGTTGTTTTTAAGGCTATTTTACTGAGATATTTTCTTTGTTACAGACTCTAATACCTTCAAGGATCATAAAAATGACTACTTCAAGTCCTGCTGCTTTATTACTGTTCTCCATTTTTCTTTACTAAACTCATTACTATATGCAAAACTCTACTAAATTTTAAGATGATTAAAATATAATGGTACTTTCAAACTTTTTTTTGATAAATTCACTCTTCTGTTAAACTTGGTCACCTCGGTGTTTACAATGCAGTAGGATAAGCATTTAACCCTTTAACCTATGATCTAAAATATGCACATAAAAATGTTAAATATAAAATCATCAAGTATCAGGGTTTTTTTTTCTCTTTTCTTCTAAGTCTGGACATCAAGTATTTTTTTAGTAATTCCTATCATTCTCTCCAAAAAGCCCACTGCATGCTTCAAAATAAGTTCTTGGAATAGTGGGGAAGAATAAAAAACTTGGCAGGTTTTGTTTGAGTCTTGAAGAGGCATGAGCTCAACAGTAAAATTTCCAAGTGGAAACTCTTATTTATTGCCTTCATCCTGTATGACCTTGGCATCTGTATAGCTCAAGAAGGTTTCATAAAGCAGACCAATCAGAATATTTTTGGAATACAGTTGATAGCATTATTAACAAGCTTGCTAGGTCTGTTTTCTGTACTCACTGCCAAATCGATCTGCAGTTGAGTCATGACTGTAACCAATTTCTTACGGTTAACAACTAATCCTGAATGAATAAGAGCAACACAGCCCATTAAATTCCTAATTATACATATGTACATATATTTAACTAGTCCTAGATGTAGCCTGTATTTTCACTGTATTAAAGTGGGGGAAGACAATGAGTGCTGAGTGATGCTAAGATTGTAGATGAGCCCTGCTCACAGCTTAGTATGCTTGGCTTAGAAAGCCGGAAGTGTTTCTTTTTTTATGGCCTCTGATTCTCACATCCTTTTTTATTAAATATGCAGCTCTGTCAAGCCTGTGACATGTAACTCAGGTAGACATGTTATAAAAATCACAGGGTGAAATCAGGACTTCTTGGCTATCCAAATACAATATGGGAACTGACTATTCTAGCTGATGTACACGTTGGTCTGCCTTACAGAATGTTACTGAATTGGATAAACACCACACATGCCAGAGAACGTCATGGGTTACTACCAAAGTAGAAAAAAAGTTACATTTCTAATGGAAAAAATACCCCGAGTTCTACCATTCTTATAAGTGTGCCTCTGAGATTACAGCTATATTAAAAGAAAAAAAAAATAAAAACATCCAAGTTCACTCTCTTCTCTGTACCCATTTTATGAAAGTGTTTACTTTGCTGTTTTGTATTTACACTATCCATTTCTCCTTGTTTCTGTGATAAAACTTTTATACTCAATAAATTATAAATCACATTTATATATAATTTATTATTTTAAATACATATTTTATCTTTTAGGTTTTTAAACAGGGAACTATTTTAGCTTTGTTCCTTTAAGGTCTCACTAGTTTGAAAAATTCATGAATAAAGCATGCTTCAAGCTGCATTTACATTTTTATAGTGTGTGCTGTAACAGTATAGATTTTGCTTTCTAGACGTACACTTTTAGGTCAACATGATTGTCTTAAGAATAAACCTTACAAAAATCCATGGGACTTCATAAACACACTTTTTCATTAGTTCTCAGCACCTTGGACACCTCCCTAACATACTTGCCCTTCTTCGGTTAGGAAATTATGCTGCTTTCTAGATGCACGTACACATCTATGCCAATACCTGTCAGATATCTCCTGTACTGATTTCTATATTAGAGCCAGGCAGGGTTTAGCTATTTTGAAACACGGAAGTCTTAATACTATCACAGAATAATTCAGAGTTGCTCTGGAGATGGATTAGTTTATCAAGTAGGTTTACTTCATTCCTACAGCTAAAAGGCCACTTTATGATTTCAGTCATTACAAAATGAAAGGCATTTCTTTATTTCAGAATTATCTGGACTTAAACAAATGCATTTTAGATGAGAATTTTATTATACTATCTTACATGTTCCAAACACCTCTCAGAGCAAAATGCAGGTGGTCTACCGAAATTGATCTGCCTTGGCAAAAATACCATACAACCTTTTTTCAACAAAAACAAAGACCTGCAAGCACTGGTTTTATTCAAATTACTTTCAACTTTTCTAAAAGCATAGTGTCATCCAGGTTACCCTGGAACTCAGCTATGGCTTTTTCCCAGGACTGAAGATTTTGCTCCATGAAATTTAATCTTATAAACAATCTTTTTTTCCTCAAATTTGAAAGTGTACACAGAATGCAAAATGTATTCTGCAGATACTTATGAGTTTTCCACAAACTCTGCTAGCAATATGGAGACATAGACAAAGATGAGACAATAATTTACTACTAATTACAAGAAATATCCAACCTTTGTACTGATATTTTTGCCAATACTCTACAAAGAGGCAATTACCGTATCCTCCTCTAATGAATTACATCTAAACAATAAATGGCAAGAAGTTTTGAGAAAAAAAAAGGGGGGGGGCATAAAGAATGAATGGATCTTATTGCAAGTATAGAATAAATTTTGGAATAAAAATGTTTTTGCATTTCTCCCACAAATTAGGGATTTCTATATTGCCATAGATACAATACCTTACTCCATCTTTGCAAAAGGAAAATAAAAACATGCTTTAAAAACAACTTTTTCCTACAGAAAAGCTTACACATGTCCATTTAACCGTTGTTAAAATAATACATGATTTCTCATATTTGTTAGCTGAAGCATCAAATGACTAACACAATCCATTTTGATGAGTCACTGCACAATGTGTGAGCTGGCAAACGTGAAAACATTCTCAGAACTAAAATTACAATTTTCATTCTCAAGGGCAAGTGTTTTGCAGCTAATTAGTATTGCGGGTATTGAAAAAAAAAAACCCACACCAAATTCCATATACCTCATGCAAACTGTATTCACATCTTTGAAATACCTTCCAAGCAGTCAAAAGTATTTGGCACACATTTGTAGCCTGTATGCACAAGGATTCAAAACAAGCTCTGATTGAAGTCCCCTGGCTAAGTTTATTGCAAGTTCTCCAAAAAAAGGGGCAGCAGCTAATAGCAAAGCTGTGCTGGTGTGTTATTGCATGCAGCAAATACATAAAAATACTTGAGCAGTTCTAAGATTCATAGCTGGGCAACAGTGATTTTGGTACTAGGTTCTATTTTCTCTACAGGATTTGGTTCAGGAATTCAACCACTTTCTTCACATTCTGGCACTGCACTACCTTTGGAATTTACTGCAGGGCTGGTTTTTTTTTTAATCCTTCTGTTCCCTTTTATGGCAAGAGTATTCTCTAGCAGGAACAGAGCTCTAAAGAAGATCTTCTGTATCCTACAACTCATTCTTTTTCACTGACTTTCCTCTGCAGTCAGAAATGAGATTTGTCCGTCCTGTTTTCTCCCCACTTTTCTCTCCTTTTCACTTTCCTTCACAACTAGTGAAAGGAAAGCTGAAAAGTTCAGTGAGGACACAACCTTTGAAAAGGAAAAGTAGGTTTGAATAGGATTTGCCCACTATTAAATTATCCAGAGAACCCAAATATTCCTAAACAAAAAAGGTCATCACTGTTGTAGGGGGAAAAATATTGCAGCTTGCACATCAAGCCATGAAAGCAACTGTTGAGGTTTCCTTTTCAGTTTTGTCACCTGGAAGAGAAAATGATTCCCTTTATTTTGCCGAACAGACAGGAGGCAAACAGCACATGCCATTGCTGACTGAACTGCAAAATCAAAATTGACAAATCCTGGAGGAGTAAGCTACTATTATAAAGCCAGGCACGACCGCTAATGCTACCTTGACTTCCTCAGCTCATACCTGCTGCTGCTGCTCAACAGCCCCTGAGGCCCAAGTGACATTACTCTGGATTCTAAGACAAGCCAAGAAAGGGAATGATAATTTTTTCATTTAAAAAAAAAAAAAGAAAAAAAAAGAAAAAAAAAAGAAAAAAAAGAGACTGATACAGAAGACTAGCCACCATTGTAGATTTTGTGCTGTGATAAAGAAGGAGAGGAAGGGGACTGTGTTAAAACTCAGAATGCTTCTTGAAAATAGCAACAATTTTATTCATGACAGTTAAATAAAGATAGATAGATGTGACAGAAAATTAAGGTCAGAAAATTAAATATAATAGTGATCCCTGACATTTTTCCCTTTTTAATTTGTCATAAAAATAATAATTATTATTATTGAAAGGAGTTGTCTTACTCTCTGCACAGAAATAAAACAAAATTTGCAAACTGAAATCCTCTTCCAACTTCCCTTAAAGCATTGCAACAATGCCACTAATTCTAAAGGACACTTTGTGGACTTACTCTGTGGCTATATATGTATATGTACACATACATGTATACATCCACACCAATCCGCGGTACATTAGTGTGTGTGTATGGTTGCACATACACATACAAGAAAAGGATCTGTTAATTACAGCAGAGCCCATTTTGGAATCAAAAGACTGCTTTAAGACATCTAGACATTTTAAGAAAGAAAGAAGAAATGGTGTATATTAATTTATGCCTTCAACTCTCATCCTCCATTGTCACAGAGTGTTTTGATTTGGGGAAGAGCAAGCACTTCTCCAAAGTTTAAGAGTGTATTTATACAAGTACCCTAAATTTCTTGTGTTCTACCTGTGTTGGCTTTAGATTAAGAATCCAAGCTGGCCTTCTAACTGTAACTTGCAATATATCACTGAGAAAGAAGAATGAAAAGCACAGCCATGCAAGTTATGATTGGCATGTCTAGGTGTCCTCTTGCTCCCGAGGGTTTGAGGAACAGACCCGAAGCATTAATATTCTGTTTGTGAATGTGCAGGATTTTGCTGAATTCACAAAATTACTCCAGTAAAATTAAAACAGCGTCCAAAGCTGCAAAATTTCATATAACTTCAAGTCCTTGTAGCTCTGTCAGTTTTCACCAGTAGAGGAGGTACTACGCAGTTCACAGCAGCTCAAACTGAACCGCTTTTTCATGATTCCCAAATTGAGAAGTTAAAGTTTTACAAAATGTAATATTCAAGCTCTACTAATAAAACACTTGGAACAGAAATGTTAAGGATGTCATAGAAACAAACTATTAGAGCAAAACACATACGAAAGTAGAAATTATCTGTCATTTCAGAGGAGCTGAGCCTAGATGTAAAGTTAAGTATCTGCTTCAGGCCTATTGCCTTCTCTCTATCAATGATGAGGTGTATGTCTAACATGCTTTGGCATAAGGAAAACACAGTTCCTAAGTCTTGTGAGAGTTATGTAACACAGGGGACACCAAATGTTAAATCATACATTTGCCGTATAATGGAGAAGGGATCCACAGAGAAGGCTGTAGCTGGGGAATGCATCTTTCATTGGGTTGTGTCTTTCTAGCACAAAGCATAATCTCAAGGTATTTTCAGTGCTTTGGACCCTTCCCTCACTCCAAACCTCACCAAGCCAGTTGCTGTTGATTCGTACTTCATCTTCCAAATTAAAAGGAACTTAGTAAGCACAGAGTAATTTTACTGTTTCTCTCCCTTTCCAATTATTCTTGTGAAATATATGTAAAAATAAGTAGCAAAGCATTAAAGGAGTGGGTCATGCACCTGTATCTCTACATATGATTTAACTGAGGTATACTTATACATTTTCGTTCCTAGGCTTACTATAATGAAATAAAAGAACTATTTTATAACTGCAATGATACTTACAGATTGTTTTTATCTTGAGTTCTTTACTCAGGGAAATTTTTTCCTGGGTAAAATTCCACAATATTGTCTACTTGGTTAAATTAAGAAGCGATGAACAACATCAAAAAGATCCATCTGCCTTTAAAATAGTGCAAAAGCACTAGGATCTCATTTTTACCCAGATATTCTTGGCTTGGAAAAAATGGAGAAAAAAAATAAAAATGTATCTGTTACATGAAAATTGGTTTGCTGTATGTGAACTGTGAGAGTTCTTATTTGTCTCCAATCTCTAAACACTTCTACATACTGGAACTTTATTTGGTAACAGAAAATGGATTTTTGGACTTTTTTTGTTTGTTTTTCCAATTTGGATTGAAGCTGTATAGCTGGATTTTTCTGGGTCTTCCTTTTTATAGGTCTACTTTTAAATGGGGAGCCAGAAGGTTTTTACACTTTCTTTCTGGATTTGGGTAGTTTTCAGAGGAAACTGGCTCCACTGGCAGCCTGTCTCAGTACTACCACTAACAAATAAAAATTTGATGATTATAGAAATTGAAAGTATTAATAAGACAGCAGTTGCTGTTTTGGAGGGTTACACAAACGCAAGAATCAAGGAGCAGCAGGTATACTGGCGTCCTCTCTGCCTTCATTCTTTTCCTTGACTGAGAGTCAATTTTTGAACAGGAAAAAAGGACTGAAAGATGAGAATCCAGAATTTGTTATGGCAGGAAAATAGGATGTTATATAAAATTTTTATGCCATTATTCTGTGATTAGTGTAGGTAGGGTTGTAGCTGTTATTCCTATTGTCAATTTATTCACCTAGAAGTTAAAACAGAAAATGATACTGCATATCTACTGTTTATCATAGTTCATGACATTTCAAATAAATGACATTAGTTTTCTTTTTTTTTTAATTGATATTCACTTTGGCTGTACTAATGACTTACTATATTAAAACGCAAAGCTAGACTCATGAAGGCAAATAAGGCAGCTCCTGACGATCATAATTAAACAAGTTAATTTCTTCCAGAATTCACTCAGACTGTCTTTGAAGTCCAGTAATACCTGATTACCATTTTCATTTACTATAAAAAAAGCCAAATATTTTCTGTGAAGTAAAAGGAGTTGTTCCCACTAGGAAGAATATTGCTTGACTATACTTAAAGGTAGTCATCTTTCCAACAGCCAGTCCCACAATCTGCAGAATCATTAGCCCTCATAAAAAGTCATTAACATTTATAGATAAACTCTAAAGAGAGAAAACAACGTGCACACATAATAAAAGAAAAAGAATGAATCCTTGTATCTCTACATAGAAATCCTTTCCATGCTGATAAGGGTGTGCACAGGAGAAGAATATTCAACAAACGAGTGACAAGGACCAAAAAATGTTCAGAAAGCTACGACTTTAGGAGGACCAAAAGACTAAATTCTTCCTTAGGCTATAACAAATTTTGAAACCCAGGGGGTATTATTTAGTGCCAGAATAAAGCCAAATATGGACTGATTCCCAAATCAATAATCATGTTTCTAAATCAAAGGCAAGTATGTGCCTGGATAGGAATGAAGCAGTTAAAATACTTGTCAGGACCTGCCCCTAACGCACTTTCTGAGTGTTAGCCAGAGGTCTGGGTGGGGCCAGTCCTGTTGTGACCTCCCCACTGCCCCTAGATGGGTTTGGCCCCTCGGGCAGGGCCAGCTTGGCCTGGCCTTGGCTCAGCACCCAAGACCAGAGCAAAACAGGGAAACTGTGTGGTGATGAGCGGAGGAAGACATTTATGGAAAGGGCTATGAGAAGCCTGGCCTTGTCCTCTTGCTCCAGGCACTGTCTTTCAGCCCTGGCCATTGTCCCCAGGCTGGCCCTGGGCCCCAACTGATCCAGGCACCACCCTGACCCCATCCCATCCCAGGGGCTGCCTTCCCAGCTGGACCCAAGCCTGTGGCAGCACCTGGGGATGACCAGGCTCTGGCCAAGTCAGCCACTGTCCCTTGCCCAGCATGGCTTTCCTTGCTGGTGGCTGCAGAATGGGTCTGGTCAGGGAGGGAGAGCACTGCACTACCCCCATAGTCCTCCAGACCTCACCAGGCCACCCCCAGCAAGGTTTCACCCTGGAAGGTTGGTCTGGAGGAAAACTCCAGCCTCAGGAGCCAGGCCCTTCTCACGCGGATCCAGACCTGAACAAAAGCCAAGACTTAAACTGTACTGAACAGGGTTTGACATTATCTACGCTGCCAGTCAGTTGTGGTCAGGACCACAGTTCACAATACAATATAGCTAACCACATTTCAATTTGGACGAAAGCCTGGCAGAGCGAAGGCCAATGTAATAGCAGTTGATAGTATTAAACACGTCAGAGAGGTCTATTTGAAGAAGTATGGATGTGACTGACTCTCCTGTCTAAGGACAGAAGAAAGTAATTCAGCAAAGCAACAAGTTTTGCTTCAGTATTGTGCTCTAACCTGAGAGGGCCCTAGGATACCGGCAAATGACAGCTGGTCCTGGTGACTGCCTCAATAGCTTCTAACCATAATATACAATAAAAAAAAAAAAAAAAAAAAAGCACACCAAGGCACTTCCCTTCCCAAGGAATGAATTGAGAATAAAGCAAGAGTTAGATTTGAGTTTATATTTTCAGTCAGGACTTTTCTTTGTTTACCTTGAATAAACCCTTTCTTGCTAGATATGAGTGCTCAGGAAAGTGCAGTCAGACAATCCAGGAAACTGAAGTCCTTTATGCACACACCCTGGGATACAAAATTATTGCTGAGTGGGTGAGCTGTTGCAGTACTGGCCCATTAAAGAGAAGATTAAGAATCTGAAATCAAAGAGAATCTTTTATGGTTCTGTATGTGCCTTCTATTATTTCTCTGTAGTTGTTAGCACTTTAAAAAGATGAGAGCAAGTTTAATATAATTTTTCCAGCATATGGCTACCAGCATAGCAATTATTTTTAAATTTAGCCTAATGTCTGTGCCAACTTTGTTTCAGTACTGACATACTACAATACCTATGCTATGTCATTACTGGGGGTCTCTAGAGTGGAGTGGCTGCCAATCACTTCTAATTCTCGACCTAGAAAGGGGCTGTGCTATGGATAAATATGCATTAGGGAGTCGAGTGATGCCAACAAAATTCACTTTACCTGTGACATAAGCCAGATTCAAAACCAGTTCTGTATGTACTCTTTAGAGAATTGTTTCCTTTCTGGTAAAATTATGATGCTATATAACAAATTGTATTCATTTGTGCTTCGAGGCAGCTTGAAGCTCTATGTTTCAGTTATATAACATTTTTGAACTCTACTACGTGTGGGATTAAATTTATATTCTGTAGTAGAAACTAATTAAAAATAATTTAAAACAACATATCTTGGAGGTTTTCTGAATACAGTAGTTAGTCCTGTTAGAAGACAGGCTTGATAGACTGACCACATTTGAAACCTGTAGCTAATGTAAACCATCACTGTTTAGAAATGTCTAGTGATCTGCTCATCTATAGAGAGATAATCAGCAGTTTGCAAAGTACAAATGCCCTTCTCAAGTTGCCTTTATTTTTTTCCTTTTCTGTCCAACATATCCATTTTTGCTACAGTAATTAATTTCTGCTGTAAAGGACCACTAGGTACTGCTTTAGGTGAACAACTCAATTTACCTGAGATCTGACTTAGAGCAGGCCATCCATGACAACGCTAATAAATTGTGCATGAAATTGATTTAATCTATATTTGAGGCATAATTTGTCCTGCAGAATATTGTGTGTGCAGTTCACTAATGTTTTTATTTCATTTGCTATTCTATAGCCTGATTTGCTGTATATTTACTACAATAATTTCTGGTTTTTGTGCTCAGTTCAGGGCTCTCCAGTTCAAGAAAGACAGGGAACTACTGGAGAGAGTCCAGTGGAGGACTATGAGGATGATGAGGGGACTGGAGTGTCTCTCATATGAGGAAAAGCTGAGAGAGCTGGGTCTGTTTAGCCTGGAGAAGAGAAGACTGAGAAGGGATCTCCTCAACCCTTATAAACATCTAAAGGGCAGGTGTCAGATAGGGCTAGACTCCTTTCAGTGGTGCCCAGCGACAGGACAAGGGGCAATGGGCACAAACTGGAACACAGAAAGTTCCATCTGAATATGAGAAAAAACTTCTTCACTTTGAGGGTGACAGAGCACTGGAACAGGCTGCCCAGTGGAGTCTTCTTCTCTGGAGATATTCAAAACCCACCTAGATGCCATCCTGTACAATGTGGTCTAGGTGATCCTGCTTTAGCAGGGGGGTTGGACTAGATGATCTCCAGAGGTCCCTTCCAACCCCTACTATTCTGTGATGCTCATCAGAAAAAAAATGCCTAATTTCCTCTGAGATTGTTTTTCTGTTCACTTTTATTTTTACTGAGGACAACGCAAATATCTGAACTGAGATGTCCTTTATCATCCTTTCCATCTCAACCACTCTCGTCCCTGAAGTCCTCCACTTACAATTTTGCTCCATCCATAGAACATGCCCAATAGGGCACTCTGTTGGTCTCAAATAAAACTCGTCATCGTTAACAAGAAGATCCCTATCAACTTTAGTTGGTACTAGTTCTAGACTTCACTGACACTGTGTACTTGGTATGGAGCTAAGTCCTCAGACAAATAGCATGAAACAGAGTATCCTGTGGACAGGAGGACTTCAACACTCATGTGTTCCAGTAATGTTGACTGATGAAATATGAACTTTATGCCATGCATATATCTTGTGTTCCCCTGGTTGACAGTGGTTCTTGTTCTCTACTGCTGCTCTCAATGGGAAGTGTAAAGGAAATTCTCCTGCTAGCAAGTGTGTAATATCTGTCTAATCTAAGGAATTTATACTATAAAATTAAAAAAAAAAAAAAACCAAAAAAACATACACACATACATATATATATATATATATAAATATTTTGATAACTTACTTCTGCTACCATGGACAGGAAAGAATCCACATGTCCAGAGCAAGGGGATGAGTCCAGACTGCCGCAGGAATCCAGCTGTAAAAAAATCCAACAATGGTACAAAATGGAAATCAGGAAATAAATCAAATCAGAAGTTCCAGAAAAATCAAAACATACATTAAAAAACTTTATACTTGACTTGATACCATACATAAAACATACTAACAAAGGAAAAATAACTTTGATCACAGGAAATTATGAATAAAATTTCAAAGTCTTTGTTACACAGGAAGCCAGATTAGCTGATTATAACTCCAGACCATTGTTTCAAATGCTTATTTTTTTAAGAGTATAATGAAATTTCAATGGGATATATTTCTTTTTGAAGCTCAATTCTTAAATAATTTACTCTGAGCCTTGTATAAAAGGAACCTCAACACAAGACAGCTGTTTCAATATGTTTGTGGTAGATCCTCTTCTAAAGCCTCATAGTTCCTCACAGCTCTTATTTATGGGCAATTTAACAGTTTCTAGAAAAGGCTGAACCATATATTAAGGAATATAGGAAACCCGGCACAACTGCTACCCTGCCTATTTTATATATGAAGGCATATAGATAGGTTTAATTCAATTCCCAGTTCAGTTTCATTCAATATAATCAAAATCAGTTTTGGTGGAGCCACCAATAGATAAATAAAGAATAACTGTTTGGATGCTTTTGCAATGACAAGTCTGACTCAAATCTACTTTGTGATTTAGCCAAGTAGATATATTAAAACAAAATATGTATCTCAGAATGAAAACTTATGTTTGATTCCTGATTTAATTTTTAAACTTAAAAAAAACCCCACCCTTCTATAATTTTATTATTTTGTTGAGAATTCTTTGCTTAAAAAAATCAGACTAATGTCTTCTAATATTTGTTCTTCCACATTGGACCTCTCAGGTGAAATGATAAATTTGAGGCTTGAAAATACAGTTTTTTTTCTTGTACTTACATTGCTAGGACTGACAGATACATTTTCCTAGTTGATAAAGCTTAGGCATGACATTTTTATGACATCCTGCAAATCTAATATGTTTTCCTCCTCACTGAGATGTGGCTTCTCCACTGATAAATCAAGAATTGGTCCAATCCTTTTTTGGGCCTTCCTTTATCTATATATCCTTCTCTTTTTTTACAGGCTTTAAGAAGTCATTGGCTGATTCTTCAAGGTCGGATATGCCCAGTATTATTTCTGTAACACCAAAACTTGTCCATGCTCTGGTTAAATTACATGTTGCTTTGACTTTGTCTTCTGACAGTTTTGGTTAATTCAAAGTAAGTAGAAGATTAATTTTTCATTTATGATTTTTTAACTAATTTCAATAAAATCCAATGAAATATATAATGTGCCAAATCAACATTGCTGTCCATCCATGTTCCATAAGAGCCATCCATATTCCATTAGTTATACTTTTCTATCACTTCATAAGCTTTCCTAGAATTTCTTTTGATAGCTTTTAACTCTTCTTCCACTGGGCAAGAAACATGATTTGAGGAAGCCATGACCTAGCAGTCATCACTCAGGCCAATGATAATTTAACTAGCTTCTCTGTAGAGTAATTAAAGGTTGTTTTCTAATCTTCTAAATTCAATCAAATCTGTTTGTTTCTCTCTCTTTTTTTATTGTTTTTTTTTAATGCTGTTTTTCTTGTGCAAATATCTTAAGAAACTGTATGCCTTCTTCCAATGAGTTTTTGTCTGAAAGCTTGGGCATATAGGAAGAACGGTAACTTCTCTGCTTGTTAATCAAAGGAATTAAACTATTTTTTTTTATTTATAGCACCTTCTGGTCTCCTTTAAGTTTGTTTTTTTTTTTCCTATCTCATTTTTCTTCTGCTTAAATACTAAATACTTTTCTCTTATTTGCTACCTGAATTTATAGTACACTTTCTTTGTATTTTCCTGCAGTAGGACTTTAATGTTGCTGGGTTTTGGATTTCCCCCTTTTTTTTTTTTTTTAATATGTACGTATACACACGCGCACACATATGTATGTATACATATATGCACTGAAAATAAGAATGCTGTTTAACCAATAAGCCTTATTTTCCCTGCTATTCATTTCTGGTTCAGGAGGTAGAATACAAATATGGTTACTTTTTTATTTGGATTCAAATAAATATACCATTCTGACTCAGCAGTCCAGTTCTCATCTGGTTTCAGTTCAATTCCAGGCTCCCCCAAATTACAGTTCACTTTAAATGTGATTTCCCCTCTGAAACATCAGGTTGACATGGTAATTGACACATTGTTCAATGCCTTCAATGTGAGACAGAAAGCTTCACTAACCTTTCATAAAGCTGCTAGCAGAGTTGAGTTGGAAAGTGCTGCTTGCTTACTTGTTTTGGCACATGTCTCCAGTTGAAACTTGGAACACAATAAATCCCTGAAGCTTGAACTAGCAGCAAAAAAGAAACTGAAGAAGAAGACAGGGAAAGTGAGGAGATAAAGTGACTGGCAGAGCAAGGGAGTTCTGAAAGCATGCGTTAAATATTAGCTGATATATATTTGCAAATGATTCTCATGCGTTCATCCATGTGGCAAATTCTGATGTACTGACTTTAAAGTTCCGTATGAATGCATTTTTTAATCTAAAGTAAAATCCCACACCAAAAAAGCTCTTTTATTTAGAGTGTGAGAAAGTTTCTCTTTGTTCTAAAATAAAACTCTTAGCCTTTCCCTATTCTCTTTGCCTCCTAACCTCAAGAAATATTAATTTCTAAAACACAGTTTAGGAGCTTCTAGGAAGCTTTCTGGCTATGCTTCAACAATGTGACAGTGTTCAGATATTGCAATGGCTCTGCATTGTATTTCAACACTTGAATATGTTACTTACCATACAAGAAAGGTAGAGTGGTTATTCAAGCTGTGATGTCATCTTCTGTTGACATAACTAAATAAATATTAAGAGTATATGTCTATTTTTCTTGTTTACCTCCAGACTATTTTTATTCCAAACACAACGAGGCAGACTTCAAGCAATGGAGGTGAGAGTGTTGTTTCAGGTCATGAAAGGCATATGTATCTCTCAGACCCACTATCATTACAGCACATACTTCTTTGGCTCCTTGTGTTTGATCCTCTTTTTTGGGGTTAAAATATCTATCTTCTGGTAAGCTTACAATTCTCGGTGGGTTTTTTTCCTGTCATCTGAATTTTTCTTCTGTCTTAACATTTATTTTTCATCCCTTTCATTCATCAGTATGTTTCCTCTTCTGTTTTCCTCAGTTTCCATGTCTGTATATTTTGTGTGCAGAACTTTTTATTCTTTCCCTTCCGTTCTTTCTATTTCACTATGAGTGCTTTGAAATTGTGAGAAATTGTGCTGTTTATCACTTGCTTAGTATATTCTTTTATTATTATCATCATCACCATTCCTTTTTTGTCCTATTAAAATGACTTTATCTCAAGTCACAAGTTTTACTTTGTTGTTGTTTTCCATTCTCAGTTCTCTCCTCCATCCTACTGGCCGGGTTAAACCACAACACCACGTAATACCAGTTAGAGACCTTATGCTACAGTTCATCAGTTCCCTTGAAAATGGGAACTGACAAGCAAGGGTAAGGGAACTGCTTGACTGGTGAAGACATTAAGGATAATGTAGCCTGGTCCTCAACCAGTATCAGTAGCTACGGACAGACATAGTTTAAAACATTTTCAAAGCCTGCTAAGCAATTAAGACTGAATTGTTCTACAAGCTGGGATAATTTCACTTCTGGGAGGGCTCAAACAACCACTATTTCTGTCTTCCTCCCTCATAAAACAATCTGTTCCAGACATTCCCTAGTTCATCAACATCTTCCTAGGATGGTATCTCTTAAAAAAAAAAACAAAAAAAAAACCACAAAAAAAAAAACCCAAAAAAACCCCAACCTTTTCCCAGATTTTTCTGTTGAACAGGTGGGCTGTAGGATGGTTTTTGTTTTGTAGATATATTTTGGATTGTTTGTGAAAGCTGTTTGTTACCATGCCATCTGATGGACAATTTCTCAATGTGCCATCATGAGTAGAGCATCTGCTCTCAACACAACGGTTCTTCTAACGTGAATAGGCCTAGGAGAAATTCATCACTGCAATGTAGTATTCACGCTGATAAAAAGGTTTGCAAAGTATTTCAAAAGGTAAAATGGTGATACTGTCTGCTCAAGAGCCCTTTTACATTTTTGTACCCGTGTTTATCACTCTGTTTCGTGACACATCCTTTCCACTAAAGAAATTAGCACGTCAGTCTTTCAGAAGTCAGATTAAAACAACTAAAATAAATTATGTCTGTCCCTTATATCACTGTGTTCTGATGAAAATTCTTTAGGACCTGTTGTCTTTAATTTTTTTTGTAGTGGGAGGGCTTAAGTGTGGTAAGCTTACTTGTTTAAAGCACAGAAATAGTGACATATTACCAGTTGTTGCTAGAAATTATTCTTCAGGTGATGATCTTTGATATGCAGCCAGGCAAACATGTAAATACTGCATTCCTCCATTTCTTACTCCTAGATTTTTTTATTTATTTTTTTGGGGGTGGGGGGGGTGGGGGGGAAGGTTAGAAGTACCTCTTGCTCAAGCAGTGTCAGCTAGATCAGATTGTCCAGGAGAGCATGCAGTTAGGTTTTGAATATCTCCTCAGATGGAGACTCCACAACCTCCCTGGGCAACCTGTTCCAGTGTTAGACCAACCTCACAGTAAGAAAATGTTTTGCATTCAGATAGAATTTCATGCATTTTTATTTGTACTCATCACCTCTTGTCTTGTTGCTGGGTGTCAATGAGAAGAATCTAGCGCTCTCATGTGATTTCCCTCCCACCAGATTTTTTTTTTCCACGTTGAGAAGACCCCCCTGAGCCTTCTCTTCTTCAGACTAATGAGTCTCAGATCTCTGCTTCTCCTTACATGAAAGATGCTCTAGTCCCTTAATCATCTAGGTGGTCCTATGCTGGACTTGCTCCAGTAAGTTCCATCCTTGATTTTCTATAGCTCATTGGTCTGCAGGCAAACTATTGCTCTTTCCAAAAACATTACATCAGGGACTTGATAACTGCCCAATATTTTTTTTTTCCTTTTCTATCAAAAAATGATGCAGCTACAGATCAATGATTTTAAAGCATTCAATCCAAATCTCATAACTACATATACAAGCTTATAAATATATACTTAGTTAATAGAATTTCTTTCAATACTATTAGATAAACAGCAAAGTACTAAAGGAACTACGTATCACTGCACACTGAACAATTTTTTATTTGGATTCCTTACTTTGACAGTGCTTTTACAATCAGCTTTGAATTAATTTTAGATCCTAAATTCTGTACTGACCTCCCGTCAGCAACTTTCTGTGCTCAGATGGGGCTTATGCAATCTTCTGAAGCTACTTTTAAAACGAGACCCACTGTCCTTAAGAGACTGGCACCTGTAAATGCAACCTCAGGCGCAACTGGAGAGTGCTTTACAGAGCACGTGGTGTCCTGTGCAGCCTAACAGACCTCTGTACCACAAGGCAGCTTAATATGCCATGAGGCACTCCCAGACAAACTATATGCGTGCTGCCTGCGGGCTGTCTACAGGCTATCAGTGCAGAGGGAAGGTGGATGTCTCAGGCAGAGTGCCATACTCGCATCTACTCTTTCAGTGTGAAACCACTAGTGGGATTCTGCACAGGTACAGGATCTGCCAGAACCACAACTCAGAGCGAGTTCAGAATATAAATAACTGCATTAGATACATGATACATTAGGGATCTTTTCAGATCCCATTTGAGGAAAAGACTCTTAGTGCTCTCATGCGTAAAGAAACAAAACAGTCTTGTCAACTATCAAGATTTTATCATGAGTCTCATGATGTCTGTAGATTTTCTTAAAAGCCTCAGGTCCTCAAGACAGGTCTTTTATGAACACTTCCACTCCCTTTTTTAAAATTATTGATTTTTATATATATTATGTTTCTAATCCCATAGTTACAGAAGAAAGCTTGGAAATACATGACTCAATGTAAGCACAAGCAAAACTACAAAAAAAAAAGGCAGAGGTGACATTTCTCCTATTCTTAGTACATGGTTTTTATCAGTCATAAGGTAAAACCAATGACAATCTAATCAGATGTAATCAGTGAAGTTTAAAGTCATGTGATACTCAACCCAGTACTTCACTAAACTTAATGATTAATGTTTAGAAGCCTCTTTTGAGGTTTCTTACTTAACAGCAAAAGACAAAAATCTACCATGGTAAAAATGGCCGAAATATACAGAAAACAATACGGCAACAAACTAAAATGCATTCCTTTGTCAGCAAATACTGTTGGAAGGTGCATAGAAAACATTGTCAAAGATTTGAAGAAACATGGATTAGAACAAATTAAGCAGTGTAGCAGGTTTGCCGTACAGTTGGCTGAAAGTGCACACATTTCTAACATGTCGCACTTTACAGTAGTTGCTAGATTCTGTTTCAGTAATGAAATACATTAGGAACTACTGCTTTGTGAGCCACTAAAGGAAAGATGTACTGGAGAAGATGTATTCTCAATGGTAAATGACTTCCTTAATAAAAACAATGTTTTATGGACAAACTGTGCAAGTGTAACCACCGATGGAGTGGCTGCTTTGACTGGAATAAAAAAGGATTCCAGGGCAGGGTTACAGTGCTAGTACCACACATGAAATTCATTCACTGCATCATTCATAGGCTAACCGTTGCAGCAAAGAAATAGTAGTCAGAAGTGTGAAAAGTTCTACAGGATGTCATTGAAGTGGTTAAATTTATAAAGACATTGAAGTGGTTTTCTGTTTATCTCATGGCAAAGTGCTTAAAAGAGCTGTCAAAATTAAAGATGAGTTACGCATTTCTCTTTTACAAAAAGACAGGTGTTCTATATCTGCTGGCCTCTTCTGTGTTGAAAAGTGGCTACGTAGTAGACATTTTAAAAAAAAAAAAAGAAAAAAAAAAAAAGAAAAAGACATAACGTGTCCCTTCAAGGTAAAGGTAACGTCTTAACAATGAGTGAGAAAGTAACTGCTTTTCAAAAGAAACTCATGCTATGCAGAGAGCATTTTGAAAACTGAGATTTGGAAATATATTCATCATTATGGGTTTTGTTGCTGAAAACAATGTGTCACCTATAAAAATTCTCATATTTGTATACATAAAAAAACTGGAAATAATTTTCTTTCCTGTTTAAAATTTTTCATAGAGAAAAGCGTCAGTGGGTTTTGAACCCATTTGTTAAAAATATAAAAATGTAACACCTTTCAACTATGTTGTGAAAATAACCAATTCACATTGGGGCAGATGGAAATTTCCTAGCTGAATTTCAGTAAAAACCTTTGCATAATTGTTGGATAGGATTGAAAAATGAGTGTCATGATTTAGCAAGCACAGAAAATGATGCACTTCTTCCATTTGGATATATGTATCTTTGAGGTAACTTTTTCATCTATGACAGCCATTAAAACCAAGTATCAAACCAGTTGAATTTAGAAACAGACCTTCAAATTGCTGTATCACAAAGTATTAAACCAAGATTTACAAAAAAAAATTAAGCATATTCAACCATATTAGTCACACTAATAATAATAAAAAAATAATAAAAATAATGATAAATAACAATAATAAAAGGGTTTTTTTTTCTGTTAATGAAATTATTTTAATATTGTTAATCTCTCATCCCTATTTAATTTCTACTTTTGTGTATGTTTTGTAACATACATAATTACTGCAATTGCCCATGCATACAATTTATAAATAACTAAATATATATATACACACATTGGGGGTACATGCTTAAAATTTCTCTTACTGATGAGGTATATGATCAAACAAGTTTGGAGACCACTGCTATAGTCCTACAGCAGTACACCTCAACCTCATATTATTTTATTGTTGACTTAGACTTTACTGTATGTAAAGGTTGTTTTTTCCAGTTATTTTCTTCCTGGCAGGTTCTTGGAAATTGAGTATTGCCAAAGTCTTTATTCATGAAAATCAGAAAGGGAATTTGTAATATCTAAATTAATCATATGATGGATTCTACATCTTCCTGACCTTGATCTTTCACCCTCCATCTCTGCCAAAAAAAAACCCAAATCAAACCAAACCAAAATCAACCACTCTCCCCAAAAAGTCCCTTGCAAGCTCTTGAGGAATGTCTAAGTGATTTTCTGCTTCTGTATTTTCAGATATTCACTGGCATAGAGGTAGAGGTATAAATTTGCTGCAGGAAACATTATTTTCTCATGACTTACAGTCCAAGTAATTCAGATTTTTTTTTAATTTGAAACCTTCTGCAGCAGCAGCAAACTTGACTGGGTGGTTGTATTTAATGTGCTTTTTCCAACTGAAAAGATATTTGAGGTTTTTTGAAATTCACTGACATCTCAAGAGAAGACCCTTCTAAAACACCACATTAAACTGGAGAGCATACTGAATAAGGTGCAAACAAACCAAAACAGAGAGGGAGGTTGTGAAATATTTTTAGATAAGTAGAAATGATGATGGAATCATCTTGCTAAAAGAAGTGATGGTGCACAGAATAATAAAAGATAATAAGAACCTGGCCTATAAAAAGAAGATTTTGTTAAGGGAATATTTTAAACTCAAAAGCTCTGTAAACTATTTTGTAAACAGACCAAGAACTACTAAGAAATTCTGTGTTGCACAGTACTATCCGCTTACATATTTAAAAGACTTCTGCTTTACCTCACACATTGATAAGTTACAATATATCAGGACACTTCAGGCAAAAATGCAGAGATTCATTTAACATCCAAGACATGATAAAATTAAAAAAAAAAAAGAAAAAAGAAAAAAAGAGAGTGGGGCATCTAATTACTATGTTTTCTGTTCCTCAGGGTGCTCACTATAAAAAGAAATAATTGATTTTCTCTCTTAGGTAAATTAGTATAAACTACCCATGATCCTCTTTTTCTTTTTTCCTTGCTGTACTGCTCGTGTAAGAAGTTAAACTGATTCCACTTTTTCCACTGAACTGTAAAACTTTGTACAGCATGAGTAAATACAGGAGAGAGCAGCCAGCGAAATAAGGTAAGTTAATAAGTTTTTTCCATCTTGCTTACCATTACGTGGTTTTAACCAGATATGCAATAGTATTTAATCACAAAGCTAGGAAAACCACTAGGCAAATAAAACTGTTTTAAAAAGTAATCTTGTTTGTTTGCTTTGTAAGAAAAAAAGCCAATCTACTTTTCCATGTTTGGGAATCCGCTTTGTCAAGTTCAGGGTGTACGAGATGTTAGAGGGTCAATAAAAACCTTGTTAAATGTTTTGGAAATCAGTTTAGGATGTAAACCCTGCTGGGCATTACCAAGAATAGGAAATGCTGTAATGAGGGAAACAAGCTGGAGCACAGCCTCACACGGTAAAGTTACAGTTGGCCATCTGGGATTCAGTTTGACTCCTGTGAAGAAATGATACCACTCCTGAGAGAGAATCCTTAATAAGAAACTGAAAACCTTGCAGTTAGAAAGAAGCAGTCAGATATCTAATAGTCCAGAAGTTTTCTTACAGAACACAGAATTGTCTTAGGGAGAAGGCAATGGTTCCTCTTAATAAATTTACATTTAGAGGAGGAGAAAATTGGAGGACAAAACCCTCTTACCTTACGCCGCAAAACCCAAACTAGTAGATTCTTGTATTACTTCAAACTGCAGCTGGATCATCAGCTGAAGATATATACTGTAAATAATTTATAGATCTCCAAAAGAAATGGGAAGTAATACATGCAATGTGTATTATTCCTTGGAATGTGTTCATTTCTGTTGCAATCTCAAATTATAACTAGCAGAATAAAGATAAGTGAGTATCTACTTAAAAAGAAGCATAAAGCAGAATGAGATGGCACTAATAAAAGGAAACGAGGTGGTGGTCATGAGAAAATGCAAACCACTTCAGATGGGAACACAACCATATTAAAAACAGTTAGTACCTGAAATACATCCAATCCACAAGAGCATAAAGGTTTCTTTTGATTCACAGTACGAGTGCCCGCTGGTAAATAGAAATGAACTAGTAGTATGAAAGTAAACAGACACCTTTACTTGTAGTCTGGTTGTCTGCGTCACCCTGTCTGACAACAGTGTCCCTGAACATTAACTGTGGTCTTACCCGCTGTATAATTCGTTCCACTTGGCTTTGCAATTGGAGAATTCCTGGATTGGATCCTCCCCATTGCCTCAGCGCTTGTGCTACTACTTATGATTTAGCAGGCAACCTCTACTGCAATGGGAGGTTGCACTACAGAATTCAAATATTTTGAACCAAATGCCTTTTTGGTATTTGGTATCTGAAATACCATTTTTTTCCTGTTTCCCTAACACACTGTGACAAAAACATCACTCAGTATGTGAGCAGCTGCACTAGCTCCTTTTTACAATTTCCAGATCAGGATTTGCCTCTAGTTTCCAAACTCTCAACAGATTGTACTGTTCATATTCCATTCCTTCTTTTATTCCAGACTTCTGACCTCTTTCTGTGCATTTTCACTACCATTGATTATAAGGACCTTTTCTTCCCAGCTTTACTTATTTCCAATAGTTCCCCTACATTTCATCACACAACCCACAGGCAGTGTGGCTAGAGATATAATAATCTCATTAAAAGAAAATATTTCTTGGAAATACTGATTTAATATGACCAAAAAATCGAGTCAGATTTGATTTATCTCCATATATGATTCCAATATTGTCCAAAAAGATTCAGATATTTACTTAAAAAATAAAGCTAGAGATAAGACCTTAAAAGATACCCTCAAATTTAAAACGGCAAAAGATTTTACTGGTTTTATATTCCAGGAGGAAAAACAAACAAACAAACAGTAGTATTTCCATCCAAAGACAGATTTATATCAGATCATAGGGCTGAGACATAGAGGCTTCAGATCCACATATTATTCAATAACCATCTAATTTCAGCTTCAACTGAACACATATATTTTCTTGACTATTTATATTCCTTTACAGCTCGTTAAACTCTCTCCTCCCAAAATGCTGGGTAAAATGAAACTGAATTTTTTTAACCCCCCCCCCCCAAGTAAGAAGAGGCTCATAGATCCAGATCCTTTTTATACTAGGTCTGATCAGTGAATGTATTGACAACATAACTTTTCATTCACAGAATATGTATCCTGCTATTGTATAACTGTTCTTTAATTAATAGACATATTTTTGGAAATGTGCTGGGTTTTTTTTGTTTTTGTTTTTTTAAGAATACTCTCCTTATAATGATAGCAAGGTACTAAAAATCCAATGAGTAAAGGATTACTTTTGTCTTTGTGCTTTCTCTTCTGACGCAGCCTGAAAACCATTTCCTGTTAGCATAAAGAAATTCCAGTACCATTCATACATTCCTACCAGAAGGAGGTGCTATCAGAGTAAGCATTTTCCACATACCTTCTGATTTCTATTTAATGATATTTCGAGCTATACTGTAAGTATACTGCACACACAAGTTCTGAATTTTTTGACAAACATTACAGTTAAAGCAAGCTGATATTTCTTCTCCTTTAGGAAAGTAACCAGAAAATCAGGGACTCTTTCCCTGTTGTTAATATAACTTCAGGCCATTCAAGCAGATTACCATTGTACAAGAAATCTGACTTCGTTAAAGTTGTAAATTTCTTTACATTGGTTTGGTTTTTGTCCTTTGACAATGGTTCTTATTTTACAAAACAAGCTGCAGTTTGGAAGAGGATATGCAAAATGTGACTGAAGAAAGGGAAGATTTTTCAAGGCTGTTCTCCCCTACTACACCTGCATTTTGAGTAAAATTAACACACCACAATTCTTCCTTTTGATATACGTAAAACATCCCCAAAATAAAGCATGTACTAATTAGCTCTTCTAAATGTAGCATCTAATGAAGAAAGTCATTATTTTAAAATGCTAGTTAACGGAAAGCTCCTTTCAAATCACCATACAGAGTATAAAAATCTCTCTCTGTGTCTAAGGAACATGATAAAATTTGTAGTCTTTTAGGATGTTATGGTGGAAGCACAACAGTTGTAATATGAAACAAGTACATTATTCCACGTTAAGTACATTTGGAGTACTTTATAAAAGAAACCCCATTTTCTTTGGTTTCAGAAATGCCTGAAGCACTAAAGGATGTTAAGATTGCACTGAAAACCAACAAGAATAGGCCACCTACATGTCTTGGATGATTTCTTTCTCACTCAGAACCCAGACTTGATAAACAGATTCAGTTAAGTCTCAGTGGTTTTCAGCAAGATAGTGTTATAAGCTTTTGTTACTTCTGAAAATAAAATTAAAGTCCTAGATGTTTAAAAGCACTTTTGAAAATATCAGCCTTCATGCCTTTCAAATTCTATACAATATTTTCAAGTGTAACAATTGGAAGATAATTGAAACATTCCCTTCCTCCTCTGCCTGGGACCCCTAGCAAACAGATCCTTTGTCTTCCTCCCTCTCCCATCCAGGGAAACGGTGGTTGAGAAATTTGAGGTATTTAAAGTAGCTTTCATTTTATGGAAGACTGAGATAAAATAAATTAGACAGTTATTTAAAAACAGCTTCTTCAAAACTGCCCTGCCAGTAATCTGAATTTAGAAATGTGAAAAAAAGAGGTCTTTCAGAAACAGAAGTGTGTATGAGTTCAGATAGCTAATGCAACTGTGCTCTTACTTCTCGTGAATCCACTCTGCTAAATGTTGAATGTGAAAGGTATTGTTCAGGAGAAGCATGAAGTCTTCCCAACACTGCTGTGAGTTGAATGAAATAATAATAAGAGTAAAGCATGATTTCAAAGAAATATTGGCATTTCATATTGCAGACCTGGTATTGTAAGGATCAGCTACAGTGAACTGAGGAACACAACCAGAACTCTTGACTCTACTCAGAAAAAAGCCTGATTCCATAAGCCACATGACATCTTGAAAGCTTCTGGAAAAAACAAAGTGGTGAAAAAAAACCCCAACAAACCAAACCAACCATAAACCACCTCGCATTAGCAAGAAGAATCTTTCAAGGTAATTCTAGGTCCTGTGCAGGAAAGATCTATAACGGCAGAAAGAGCTACCCATTCATCAACAAGCAGGAGTGAAGATATCATTCCATTTACTTAGTCAATTCTCTTTGTTCTTGGAAATGAAAGAAACATATGTGCAAAACTGACAAAGTAGGATGAAGATAAGGTGCAGAACCTCAGGTAGTATGTGAAAGATAGTAAAGTGAATAAGGGAAATTTAAAAAGGATTTTAAGGCTTACCTTCAATAAGTAGGTCATGTTCAGTAAAAGATCCTCAGAAAATCCCAGAGGAACAACTGTCAGTAGGCTCAGCTGCTGTGCAGGAAGAAGTACAGTCTCCTGGGAGGAAGCACTGGAGTCTTGTCCTCGTTGCTAGACCCTAGGATAAGGTAAGCTACATTCTGTACCCTGATTTGGACTGTGGTTAACATGGTGCCATAATCATTAGTGATCTGAGTTCTGCTTAGTTACCTTTCAGACAGGTGCATCATGCAACTGCAAGCATGACTTTTCAGGTGTAGCTGTGGCATGGGCTGTAAATAACTAGCATGGCATGTATGAGATGCATGTGTTTTGGGCATTATTGTTGTTGCTTGAGTGGTGGGTTTTTTTCATTATTATAGCTAATTTTTATTATTGTCTTATTAATTTTACTGAAGTATTTGAATTAAGCAAGGGTTCAACTATTTCTCTGCCATTAGTGCCCCTGTGCTAACCGTCACAATGCATTGTGACATAATTTGGTGCATGGGCAGAAGGCATTGAAGTTATTCAGAGTCACAAATCTGTCCTAGTGTTCCAGTGTCACAGCTGCCCTGTGCATGTTATGCAGCTGACATTGAAATGCAAAGCACTCACCGACGGTACCACATCTAACCATTAGACTAACTAGCTTGCCCATGGGTAGCAGTCAAGATATGGCTCATGCTCAAGTTGTGATAATAACCTGCTCATTTTAGAGTTCAGACACCTGAAATAAATGCTAACCATCTTCCAGTAAAGTGCAACAAGTGAAATTAGCCCAAAATTCATTGGGGGGGGGGGAAGGGAAGAAAAAAAAGACAACACCACATTGTAGTGCTACAAAATATGGAATAAGCTTCCAACTCTTCTCACCTAAGAAAAGTGAAAGAACGTTCAGACCTTTGAAGCATTGCACTGTGGAACTTTTCACCTGAAGTAGATAAATTTGTCAAAAATGGAGGAGAACCAACATAAATATGGAGAGCTGCTTCCTGAGACACTAGACAAACTCTGGAGGCAATAGTTAAGAGTATTAGACCAATGGGGAGAAGAATTGGAGAGAAAGAGAGGGGAACTGTGACTTTCTATGTGTCATTGAATTACTATAACTATTTTCTGAGGAATCTTTTCTTTCAATGAATATTTTGTATGATGTAGGACAAATAAAACACTAACACCGGATTTCAACAATGTAGCAAGTTCAAGTTGGATCAGTTTACATTAGATGACATGTACCTGGCTTTATATATTCATTGTTCCTAGACCTAATTAACAAATAGTTGGATAACTAATGAAATAGTCTTCATCTAGTTAACAGGAGGGCTGCGTTTGTTCTGGTACTTCTGGAGAAATCAGGATCTACACAAACATATTTTCTGGTATTCACCTAGTGTTTAAAAACTCTCAGGGTGTGCTTCCTTTTACCCCTTGAGAAGCAACGCACAGAGAGCACTGCATTAATTACAACTTCAGCGGACATACACAAAAAGTTACTGTTCTTTCTTTAACACTCACTTATGCAGTCAGGTGACTCCATATGAACCCTAGACCACAAACAGGGAGCTCATCTTAAGGCTCAGTTAATGGTGCTTCCTCAATAGCAGTAAAAAAAGAAAATCTTGCTA
This sequence comes from Aramus guarauna, assembly GCA_013400195.1. Classification (NCBI taxonomy): domain Eukaryota; kingdom Metazoa; phylum Chordata; class Aves; order Gruiformes; family Aramidae; genus Aramus; species Aramus guarauna. Next base: position 429,045 of record VXBL01007443.1, read on the forward strand.
ATTGATTTCCTGGATTTTTCCTTGCTGTGGGTTTGGTATGAAGCTCACTGAAGTCAGATTCCCGCAGTTTTCCACTTAGCAGATGAGAAAGGAAGAAGGAAGACATTGTTACTAATTCTCAGATAAAGTAATTGTTTACTTTTTAAATATTCTCACCAAAACCCACGAAAGCTATTCAAGAAATACAGCCCCTCGGTCATTTTACATTTTGACTAAATAATGATTGGCATTCTGTTTTTCTAAAGTTAGTTTTTATGTCCAGTTTCATTTCCCTTAACACAGAACTATTTTGGATGTACCTGCTCAGGTTAAGAGCCAGAATTACTCGTTGGTCTTTGATAATTTTAAGTGCTAAACTGTAGATAAAAGCAGTAGCGTATGTCTTGCTTATATAGCTTGCAAAACAATAGGAGAGCAAAAAACAAATGTGCAAGCATCCTACTTATAATAGAACATGATTGGAGTACAATTACATACAAAGTATTGTAAATATTGGTGGGTGTTATGTTAGTGGTGCTTCAAAACCCATGCAGATTCATGAAGAGGGTTTAGGGTGGGGTTTTTTTTTACCCTTCTTTCTTATTCACCTGTGGGTTAGTTACATTATTCTCAGTAGCAAAAATTAATAATAATAATTCCTGAATAAAAGTCAAAATGAATGTTGTATTTTTTGCCAACTATCATAGCTATTCAACAAAATTAATTCAGAAATAGAAAGCTTTACTAAAATGGATTTATGTAAATGTAAAAATTTGAAACATTAAAATCTATGCAGTTTATGTTACAAATATGCAATCTTCGAAGGTAAGCATGAAAACTAAATCTATTATTTTGGCTGACTCTGCACTCCAGATTCTTTGTCTGACTGGTGAAACCATGTTTATAGCAAAGAAATAGAAGCCCCAATGACCTGTCCAGCTTTTCCTTATATTTAAGGAATTTAACAGGAAAAAATAACAATAACATTAGACCAAATGAGTACTCGCTTAACTCGCAACATACACATAAAAGTAATTCAAGATCCCATATTTCTATCATAGTTTTTTCAAATAGTTTGCTCAATTTTCAAGAGTTTGCTCAGTGCTTTGGAAAACAGAAATTGCACGCAGATGCTGCACTAGCTACGATGAATGGCTCAATCAACAGCAACTTATAAGGCGGTCAGGAGTCCACTTTGAAAATTAACATGACAGTTTAGACTCACCTATGTGACTGTCTTGAAAATAAGCTTACAAAAGTAAGTTTATTCTACATATAGAGGAACTTGTACAGGGGATATAAGACCTCTTAAGATACCAATGCCTTAGGTCAGTCTGAAAGTCAGCTCACCAGAATATGAAACAAAACCTAAGCCCTGGGCTGAGACATTAGAAAATTGTGTTGAACACAGTTATCAAAGGAGAAAAGAGAGACCTCGTAAAACAAACGTTAAACCAGAGGCTTAGATGTGTCCCCCACATC
>VXBL01007445.1:3856-33396 GCA_013400195.1 Aramus guarauna
CCAATACAATAACCTTCCAGTTTCACTGGTCTCTGTAAACAAAACCTTTAATCAGGAGGTAAAGGGTATTATGCTAAACCTTAGTTCTGTCTCCATAACTCCTTGGACCATTTCTGACATAAAGAGTATTAAATGACATCCATCCCTAGAGATATCCTCCAGTCTTAGACAAATTCCCTATGACTAACAATTTTTTGTACATCTGCCACTGAGAGGTGCTGAAGCAAGGGGGGGGGGGGGGGGGGGGGGGGGGGTCCCCACATCCTGTCCCCCGAGGANGGGGAGAGAGGGAGTTTCCCCAACAATTTCAGTGTGCACTTTTGTTTTGATTTTCTTGACAAGATAATATTTAGCATTTCACTGGTTATCCTCTTGGTTGCTAAGTGACAGCAGAACTGAGGATGAGGAAAATTCACTTTACAGGAGAGCACCCACAGAACACTGTTCTCAGGATAACGCTTTTACTATTGCAGTGCAACACATGTCATAGAAAATGTTAAGCTAAGGAACATCCAAGAAAAGGACTCCTCCAGCAAAGCTGGCAGTTTCCAATTTTGAATTGCATCAGTCATTGCTAAAAAAAAAAAAAAAGTAGGTTTCAGAGGGAGATCCATGCTGTCATATTGAGTTGATACTTCCAGTTTATACAGCAGCCACCCTAGGGCTCTCATTCAGTGGATTCTGAAGTGTGCTGCCATAACCCAACCATGCAAGGACATGTGTGGTATTAGTGGCTAAATTTGCTCTCCAGAAGATTTGATCCCTGTGCAGGTGCAACCAAGGAGTGCTCTGTCTCCATGTGGTTGCCTCAGAAAGACTGCCTTTACAATCATCATTTGAGTATGACTGGACATGTTCTGCAGGCTCTGTAGAGGCTATATCTAAATCTGTGTTTGCTGGCTCGTGGTTCACACGTATTATTATCCTGAGCAGATCTAAACTTCTCAGGGTGTTATCCAGCCCTACATTCTATGGGCAACATTGTGGTGGATTTGGACCATATGACAGTGCAGTGGCACAGCAGAGCAATATCTTAACACCACACAATTTATTCTTTCAGAGCAGGAAAAAGGTATATGTATATTTGAAAAATAACAGGAATCCTATGCCAAAATTTTGTGTGGTGAGTCATCTTTACAAGTATAAATCTTCCAAGCTTTCAGGCTTCATAGAGTATCATTTCCCTTCTCCCTTTTTACCTGTTCTTGTTCACATGAAGTTTGTACACATTCCACCTGAAAAAGAATCTGTAACCTCAATTCTAGCATATCTGCCTGTGTCCACACTGAAAACTTGGAAATGTCCCCAATGCCCACTAGATAGACAGCCTTTTCTTGCAGAGGATTGAGAAGATACTTGAAGGACAATTAAAGCTGGTGTTTCCAGACTGCTTTCTATATATTGGGTTTACAGCAAGGTTTTGGTAGCAGAAGGGATGTGGGGAAGGATTGCAGGGGTGGCCCCTGTGGGGAAGGACTGCAGGGGTGGCCCCTATGGATAGAGACCAGCTGGCTCCAAGACAGATCTGCTGTTGCCCAAGGCTGACCCCATCAGCAAAGCTGGCGGTGTCTCTGTGATAACATATTTAAGAAGGTATAAAAAATGTTACTCAGCAGCTGCGAGACAGGAGTGAGAATATGTGAGAGGAACAACTCTGCAGACACCCAGGTCAGTGAAGGAGGAGGGGAGGAGGAGCTCCAGGTGCCAGAGCAACAATTTACCTGCAGACCATGGTGAAGACCATGGTGAGGCAGGCTGTCCCCCTGCAGCCCATGGAGGTTAACAGTGGAGCAGATTTCCACCTGCAGTCCACGGAGGACCCCATGCTGGAGCAGGTGGATGTGTCCTGTAGGGAGGAACCCACGCTGGAGCAGGTCTCCTGGCAGGAGCTGCAACCCACAAGGGACCCACACTGGAGCAGACCATTTCTGAAGGACTGCATCCTGTGGAAAGGATTCACCCTGGAACCGTTTGTGAAGCACTGTCTCCCACAGGAGAGTCCCCACGCTGGAGCAGGGGAAGAGGGTGAAGAGGAAGGAGCAGCAGAGTTGAAGAGTTATGGACTGACCTCTCAGGCAGAGGGTAGGTGGGAGGTAGAACACTTGGGAATGAAGGAGTGAAGTTGAAACTGGGAAGAAGGAAGGCAGGGGAAGTGGTTTTAGTTTTGTCTTTGTTTGCTATTATTCTATTCTGTTACATTTAATTGACAATAAATTAAATTAGTCTTCCCAAAGTTGAGCCTGTTTTGCCTATAATGGTAATTTGCAAGTATTCTCTCTGTGCTTAAATCAACCCATGAGCTTTTTCATTTTGTGCCCCTGTCCTGTTGAGGAGGGAGAGTGAGAGACCCTCTTGGTGGGTGCCTGGCAGTCATCCAAGTTTAAGCCACCACACCCTGATGGCATCACCACGTTGTTCATCAACAGGACATCAAGCTTGCTTTCTACGAGCAGGTAGCTGTAATGAATATCTGTGCCATAGGCCAAGGCAGAAACATGATTAATCCACTGAACAAAATGGTTGTCATAGTTTGATATAGATATATCTCAGACCTGCAAACCTGCTTTAGCACACAGGTCCTTTCCCTGGATTCAGTGAGACTGTTCTTCTATTTAAAACTGTATTTGAGACTCCTGTTTAGCTACAGTCCACAGCTGGTCTAGCAATTTATTAACAGTTAGGGTTAAACCTAACTGCAGTCTAATCTTAATTGTACTCTAAGGACACAGAAGATATAAAACTGCATGTAGGAGGCAACCTCAACATTAATTCTACCATGAAGATAAATGTCTCAGACACACCTCTTTAGCAATCAATTCTGATTGAGACTCTTCAACAGTGGTGTTCAGTGGCTATAATTACATAGTTATTTAATGATAAAGATGGCCATAATGGGGTTTCCGTGCACTCTCTGCCTTTTTGTATGCTTTGCTACACTGGGGTCTTTTTTCAGTACAAATATTAATTGTACCTTTTTTCCCCCCCTGGAATTACCTTTGTAAATATTCTATTAAAAATATTGGAAATGTGTTTTGTCCTAAATTAAAAGTATGGGGTTTATATAAACAAATGACATATCCATTAGTCTTAATCATACAGATTACCTATTCAGAAATTCTCACTTAACAAAACCCCAAACATAGGTATACAGGTATATTATAGGAGCATAGGCTTTATGTTTTTCAATCTGGCAGAATAAGATTCATTTAGAGCTCCAACGAGCAATTTGGTTTAGTTTCTTGTTTTGCTTTTGTCTTGAGTCTTCCAGTGAGGTGAAAAGATTCTATCCCATCTGTTTCGTTTTGCACTACTGCACTCCTTGCAGCACTTCAGTATTTTTCTATGTTGCCTTGCCCACTTACGGACTGACCAGCTGGCCAGGGATCCAATTTAGGCAGCTGTCAGATGCTCAAAGAGGGACTACCTGTTCTAGGGAGTGGTACTAAACTGATTTGCAGCCTTCATATGAAGTTGTGAATACCTACTTGTAAAATAATCCTTTTCTTGCTGGTTCTGTCAGTGCATTAATGCAGTACTTCTCACATTTCAAAGTGGTTCACAGCTTGGTGAATATTAGTGATTAATTTATAAATGTGTCTTCAGAAGACCAGCTTGGTTCAATCTATTTATTGACTGAAGCTACAAAAGACCCATAACTAATGAGCTTTAAAGAAATATGGATTATGAAGTCCTTTGCTCTTGCTCCTGCTATAAGCAGCAGATCAAAATGAAAACAAATTTTTAAAATGCATAGTTATATTTACAGTCCCTGTTGATTAGTTAATTGCATGTTTTCTGTAGCCTGACACAATCTCTATTTGACCATCGACTAAGCAGCTGTACCAATCTACTAAAATATTAATCATAAAGACCACCTACAGGCCTTCCTGTTTTCTAGCAGCCATCTGGCTGTTAGAGAAAACCTGGCTCAGAAGGGAAAGTAAAGAAAAACGCAGCACTCCGAAATAGCTCATGTTTGTAAAAAAAAAAAAAAAAAAAAAAAAAAAAAAAAGCTTTGGTTCTTGATTGTCACAAAAGAAGCAAGTTCATAANTGGGTTAGCAATCTAACAACTTCCCTCAAACTGCTAGGTGAAATATGAGATCTTGAGAAGTTTATTCAGACCTAAAGCTGCATAGCAAAGCACCTTGGAAGTTTGTGACACAGCACATAAAACCTTATGCTAATGAATAGCCAAAATAATGGCTGATAACAGGTGTAGTTGAGACAATATTGCATATTTTGAAAGAGGCAATGGGATTTTTATAATAAACTGTGACTTAATATATCAAAGTGTCTGTGTCAGACTTTAATTTAGCAAAAGTATGAATCCCACAAGAGGAACAGAGCCAAAAACTATTTTAAAACTACAGGCTAGTTCTCTGAGCAGTTCTTCATACTACCTGCTAATAGCCATTTTGTTGTTATTTCACAGTGTTTTCTAGGTTTGGCTTGCAGCAAGGAAGGTAAGACATGGACTTGTACCTCTCCAAATCAGCCAGCATGCAGGCAGCACTGCCCTATACATCTCTGCAGGAGATTTACAAGTTGCTAAATGTTGTTCCTCCTCCTTAGACTCTCTATTCTCTGTACACATATGTCAGTGTATATTTGCACTTATATACACAGGGGTTTTATTTATGCTATAGCTGCAGATTTTGCCACTGCACCTTGACTATTTAATGTTCTTTTAAAAAAGCCAAAAATAATTTTATAGCCTTAGTCTAGCCTCGTCAAATTCTCTTCATGTGTTTTCTCAACTATAAAACACTTTGTTGGTAGTTATGAGGATTAATGAGATGATGTTATGAAAGTACATGGAAAGCAAAAAGTGCTACATTAAATGCTAAATATGATTTGTGCTATTGTTTACATCTCTAAGCCTTTGGTTGAACTTTAAATGCCACCAGATATCAAGTGGGCATTTTCAATCCTGTTATGTATCTTTTCATGAAAACATTTTAACCCGAGCAAGATGAAAGTGGTTTCTTGAGAATAGATTTCATTGCTCTCATTTTCTTACCTTAAAATAAACCAAAACCTAAAAAAAACTAAAAAACCAAGCCTGTGTTTTGAAAAGGACTCAAAAATAAAAGGACAGTCACCCAGATTGGCCCATCAGGTGAGCAGCTACTTCTCCATGTGTTGACCAGAGACCTGACTCAGGCCTGCAAGCTGTTGTATGCTCCGTCATGACTTCCCAACAAGGCAGGACTAAGATGTGCCTCACCCAGAACCACCTGGACTGCTTTGCCTGCCTTTTAGTTGCTGACTGTGGCAGATAAGATTGGGAACCTAAGGTGATGTTTAGCTGGGATACTGTGGGTCGAAGACAATTCATAGGAGCTGAAGGGGGCTACCTCTGTAAGGAGATGATTATTTGGAAAGAGTCTCCAGGAGCCAAGACCAGGTATTCCCCGCACTGATTTAAGGGGTGAGAAGGAAAATAACTTTGAAAATTTAAAATTTCTCTGTCCTCATTTTCCCTATTTACTTAGTTTATGCTCTCCATATACAGATTTTGGGAAATAAAATGAATGTCTATAAATTATTTTGAGCATCCCAGATGAGTGATTTGAATGAGGAGCTGGATTATCACTGGGTAAGGTACAGTATGGTCATGGCGATAAAGAGGATCATCTTGACACAGGGTAAAGTTGACGTTTTTGTCTCTTTGGTTTCATATTCAGTTTGGAGTAAACTGGGTGATTTTTCCTGGAATGATGAGTTGTCTGCTTGGACACTTGTGCCTAAGCCTAGATGAAGCATATCCAGAGGTCTACATAGATCCAGCTTTCCTTGTTTTTAAATCAGTGGGAAATGTCTTGCTGCCGGTACTAAAAGAAAAATGAGGCCTGTGTTTGACTGTTTTGTCTCCAAACTACTTAAATTTCACTCTTGAAGACAAATCCAGTACCCTTGCCAGACAGCTTTTTAGAAGACTGCAGCAATTAGAAACCCAGGAGGAACAGATTTGTTGCTCTATTCCTATAGTTGCCCAGCCACTGTCAATAAAAAAAGAAGCTGGCTGAGAACAAGGCAGAAACTCTGAACTTTCAGACTTATCAGTTCTGGAAATTACTCATGAAAAATACTGCATTTTTAAACCCAGTACTAGCCAGATGGAAAATGTTTATTTATTTAAAGAAGACTGAGAGGTTGGTTTTATCATATTCACAGTACATTTTTTTGCAAAATGCTGATCTTACTTATTATGGTGTAAGTATAAATATAGAAATAGGTTGTAGGTTTTTTTTAATTGTGTTATAAATATAAATATAATTGTCAATACTAGGAAACCCCAGAACTTGCCCCATCAAGTGCAAATTTTCTTTTTTAATTTACCCATTTTATGACAACAAGGAAAATGAGGAAGATTTAGAATAACTCCTGAAGATGAATATAAAAATTAGCAGTATATATATATGTGTGTGTATATATATATATATACAGACATACACAGGTACACACATACATGCTTTCAGACCTTTGTGTGAGTCTGGTTTCTGTTCTCCCCCTGTCATATTCATTCTAATTTCATCAAATGTGAGAGAAAAAGCCTGAGTTAAATGTTAGCTCTTCAGAAACTCTGTAGACAATATCCTGACAGGTCTCAGCAATGCACTTAATAAGACCCTGCTGTTGGATTTGAGGAGATACTCAAAGTTTGTTTGGATCTGACCTGTGTAGGACAGAGGCACAGTCTCTGCAAGGGGCAGATACTGTCCTTAACAATATGTGCCAGTTGCTAATTCCATTTTTCAGATTGAAAAGCAATTCTGCTGTAATCAGGGGATGTTAAATTAGACATTCCCTGAATTAAGAAACACGCTACATGTTCTGCTTTCCCCCTCACCATTTGCCTAGGGATATGAACTTGGATATGAATCACTGGGTGTTTGATTTTTCTACCCAACCAGACTTGCCTGTAAAGCAAAACTGCAGTTATAAAAAAGTTACTTGAGAAAGAAGCCACCTGAGCTACTTGTGTGCACGTGTCAATACTCAGCATTTCAATTCCTAAGGCCGACAGTGAACATGTGATAAAATGCAGGAGAAAAGGCCTCTGGAATAAAAAAAACTCACAAAAACATCAGTTTCCTCTCAGAGGTCTAGTAGAAAGCCAGGTTTTCAACTGGGAACTGCAGCCCTGTTCAGGACAGCAGTTAGGTGCCCATCCTTGTTCCCCATGGGATGAAGGCATGTGTGTCACTCCTTCGGGCAAGGGCGACTAAACGTCTGTGTCACCAGGTCCACAACCTCCTGAATGCCAACGTCTTGGGATTTCAGAGGTCATAGGAAGAAAAATGTATTTTTATTTCAAATAGTTCTGCCTTCCCTTTTTTATTTCTCTCTCAGCCCCTTTCTTACCTCTCTCTGTCTTGGGGATGAATGCAATACAAGTCTCTGCTCCGCTGACCTTTGTGGAGGTCAGCAATGTTCGCTGGCGTTTCCGTTTTCTCAGGCGAAGAGAGGGAGAAGAGGAAGATGGAAAAAAAAACCCTACTTAGCATAGGAATGAAACATTTTCCCTTTTTTAATAGCAAGTGCTCGTTGCTCCAACAGGCTTGTGTTTCAGGGGCCCCGTCTGTCTGCAGGCAGGTCCTGCTATCACTAGGGCTCGCAAGAGAGCTGCTGGAGCCAGCCTTGGCTCGCCGCAGAACTGCAGCTCCTCAGCTCAGCCCAGGCTGTAAGGCATCTGACTGTGGCTGCCTGCTGCCAGGAAGAGATGGAAACCTTGGGGAGGCAATTGGCACAGCGGGGACTCTTACAGCCCTCGCTACAAGAAATCAGGGGATGCCCGGTACCCAAAGGAGCCGGGCTGAGGGGATGCTGCCAGCTGCGTCTGGAGAAGCCATCCCTCAGGGGCTCAGCCCTGCCCTGAGCTCTGCTGCTCGTCGCCCTCCATCTGGGTGTGCTGCCACTGTTCCTGTGCTATTTGTGAGTTCTTACCAAGCAAACACTGGTATGACGTCTTTTTCTTAAGTCTCATTCCCATGCAAGCCCTGACAGAGCGAGAAAAGGAATTTTCTGAAACAACCATGCTGTTCCACCCAAACAAATATCTCTGAGCAGTGAAATGCCCCATGATCATTTCATATTTAATCATATGGCTTCTCCTGGCATGGTTGATAGTACCACTGCTGGCGTCAACAAAGTGTGGATTGCACCTTGACACCAGCATCAACATTTCACTGTCATCTCCCTCCCCTTCCAGCTTCTCCGGAGAGTGCTGCTGGGAAGGGGAATGTGACTAGCTGCATTTCTAAAGCACATTCAAAGTCATTTCTGTATGCAAAGTCTTTACAGGGCTGGGACAACTTGACATAATTATTATGCCACACAAACCCTTTCCTAAACAACACGGCTGCTGTCAGAAAGCTCTTTGATAGGCACTCACTGACGGCTTTTAAAAATAATTGGTTTGTATTTTCACAGGTGCTAAGCTTGTGTTATCCCAGTCGCTTCATCACAGGGTAGGGTACGGTGAATTAAGAAGGTGCCAAGGCATCACCAAGGTAAAGGGCATCACCCCCTCCTGGACTTATAAGAAGAGAGAAAACTTCTCCTGCCTACTCTCACTTAATTAACATCTCATTTGCATTTGGCTATGCAGCTGCTCAGCTACATTCCCAAAATGTGCAGCTCTGAGATATGGGGTGCCCTGAAAACATCATTTGAGTAAACATTTGGTTTATGTTGCTTGTTGTGTGCCTCAGGGTCTGCTAAGCCAAACAACTGACAAGACTAAGACCAATGAGCTGGGAAGATTTGGGGGTTACTGGCCATGAATGTGGCTTGAGAGGGGCAAAGACATGGTTTATCCCCCTGCCCTGAATCCTAAAGTGCCTTCCCATGTGTGAGGTGAGTGTTTGAACACTATTTGGTGGAAGAGAGACGTAGCAGCATCTTCTCCCTATTTTAAGACTCCATCCCCTTGTGACTCTGTCATTCAGATGAGGACATTGCCCCTAGGAAATACACTGGTTTTGTCATTCCTAAAAATTGTTCATCACATTTGATTTAGGTGAAATTGCCTTTTGGGGCTACACATGATTCACTAGTAGAAATTCAGTCTGAGCTCAAGACAGCCTTAAAGAAGGGGGCAAAGCAACAGACCTGCAGCTCTTTCGAAAGCGAGACTCTTGCTGATGTCAAAAGCCTTTACACCAAGGATTCTCAGAGCCAGGATCTTCTTGGTCTTCATTTTAGTTGTCTAAGACTGGTCTTCTGAGTTAAAGGAAGGTGTAAGCACTTCAGGTTTTTTGAACCTGTTGGGTAGCATCTGTAAGGCCTCATGACCTCATTTTCCAGGAGAGGTAGAGAGCACAAGAAGAGGCTGGGAGATGTATCTGATGGCTCCTGTAAAAAAGAGTGGTCTGGGAGGTATGTAGAAAAGCAGAAAACATCCAGCAGCATCCAAGAATCACTGCAACTGTGTGGCTGCAATGTGAAGGATAGAAAGCTGGAGAGCTGGGCAAGAAGGGTCTTCCAAGAGCTGACAACCTGATTTCTGGGGTCTCTCCAAATGACTCATAAGCCAAGAAGCTTACAGGTGATCTGTGCATTTAGGAAACCAATTGACTAGAGAAGAAACATAGGGCCTTCATTGTCTTTCTATTTGTAGGCTACTGATAGGAACAGCTAAGTTCCTTATGGAAATAAAAAAGATAAAACAGTAACAGTTCCACCCCAAATATATCACTGTATGAAACAAAGATAGGTGCACTGCAGTGGTTTGACTGACTCTCACACCAGGATTGTTTGAGCAAGAGGCAGAGTAGAGCAAGAGGTCAAGGGAAGAAACCCAGGAGCATAAAAGTGAAGGATCACACTGAATGAGTGCAAGAGCTCACCCTGGAGACAAAATTAAGAATTTTTGTATTAAGAGCTGGGGTGGTTCTTAGAGAATAGAGGTGTTATTACTCATTTAATTTCTCCTGTGTTCAGGAAACCAGGATTTTATACATTAAAAAAAAAAAATCTTAAAGATTTGTGTCTATTGTCTCTCTTTCCTCTTTAAAGAGAAAAACAGCAGTTTGAATTCTCCTGTCCATGTGGGCTATGAAAGGCTGATGCTACTGTTCTGGTTCGCAATGATTCTGTGAGCCATTAATTAAAATGATTGTAGAGCACTTGGAACCTCATATTAATGACACAGTGTCTGTGCATTTTATCACTTTTCTATTGATAATCTAGAAGCTAGACAGTAACATTTCTCTTCTCTGCACATTTTTGTCTTTTTACACTTCTGAAGCACTGCTCTCTGTTTGTTTTCTCTCCTGGTTTTTAACTATGATGAAGTTTAACTTGCCATCTTTTTTGTTTACATCCCTGTTCAGCAGCATCTTCATTCATTACCTGTCAGCACAACACGAGGAACAGCAGAGTTTCAGAAACCACTGGTGCAAGTGTCTCCCAGTTCTTTATCAGAAGCAATTAGTCACTTTGGGTCAGAATCATCTATCTAGGTGCCCTCCTTCTAAATATATATGCACTGCCATTCCCTTCAACAAACTTCTTTGCCAAGCTGATGCGCACTGACAAGATAGCCATGAGAAAGTAACCTCCATAAAGCAAAGCAAGCCTGAGTCAATGATACAGAATGTGCTGCTTTTTTTTTTTTTTTTTTTTTTTTTTTTTTTTTTTTTTTTTTTTGTTTTGAGTAATATATGATGTCTGAACTTTGCTTATGCAAGCAGTTGAGAGCAGGTGCAGCTCCTTGTGGGAGAGGCAAGGTTCAGCACATTGATGAAGTACTTGTCAACCCTGGAGCACTGGGGACTTGCCTTCCCAAGCAGGGGGCTGGGGCAGAGTACAGAGACAAAGGTTCTTGCAACCTTAATGACAAAGGTGAGATTCAGCTCCCATGTCTTCACCCATCTCAAACTCCAGATTCCCTCCAATCATGGGAAAAGTGGGACCAGGCACAACATTGAAAACTTTCTTCCATGATTCCTTCAGTCATGCTCTTCTCCACTGACTCCAGAAGGAGCCTCACATTTGCCAGCTCACAGAGGGCTATTAGTTGAATCCAACAGTTCTCACCTTCCCAGCCTGGTTTAGCAGATGCAGGTGTCTCACCACCTCAGAATTCCAAGGGAATTCCTTCAGCAGGGCAAATACAAACCTTGCTGCCCACCAGTGCAGCAAAACAGTACATGGAATATCACTGGGAAACCTTATGGGACCTCACCTTCCTCCTGATTCTGCTGTAGCAGTTTGTTTATGTGGGACATATGCAGAGAAACAACTGCACTTCACACTTCTGCCACACTTCCTATGACTTGGTACTTTAACCAAAATGTCTAAAAGGGGACCTTCATCACTCATTGGAAAAAAAAAAAAACAACAAACAAACAAGCAAACAAAAAAACCTCACACAAAACAAAACCCAACACTGACAAAAAACCCAAAGCAGAAAACAGTTTCTGGACACACAGAAACTAAAAATCCTTCCTATTTCCTTCATCCCTGCCACCCCAGGTTTTATGATCATTTTCAAGTGTTTTGCTGCACACATAAATCTACCTTTGTTAAAAAGCAGAAGTGGCAATATGGAAAGCAAAATAAAAAACTTTTCTCCCAATAGACATAATAATACAGGAAAATGTTGTCTTTACAAACCGTTTTCGTGTATAGTATCTAAATCTAGTAGATTGAAAAGTAGATTGATTTACCAGCTGGTATGAATCAATACAAAGATGTAGAGGCCAAGAACTACAGGTACAAGCTGACATTTGAGTTTGTTTAAGGACAAACTTGCTCTTTCTATTCATGCAAAGAAAAGAAGAGTGACAAGGGCAGGACAAGGGGAAAAAAGTGCAGGATAAAGCCACAATGACCACAAGTCACTGTTCATTTAGGTGATCTTTTTGGAAGATAGATACAAGATTAAAGTTTTCCTAAATGAAAACAATGGGATGAGAAATTTGTTTATTCCTTTATCTCATCCCACCTAGCTGAAGGACAAGTTTCTGCTCCAAAGTTTTGATTAGCACCTCTAAATTGCTAGCACTCTGCAAGCAATGAGGGAGGCAGCGCTTGGCAGCCCTGACCTGAGAGCTGCTGCAATCTGAGCCCGGTTTGTCATCTCCTGAAGGGAGCTCACTGCCTCCTTGGTGCAGTCCGGAGATCTGCCTGGTTATTTTTAGAGCATCTCTGGTGAGAGTCATTCAGTTTTCCTAAGGACTGAAAAAAAAGACAGACTGCCTTTGTAGTTAGAACAGGCTGGGGCCAGCTAAGGCTCCTCAGAAAGAAATCCTTTTTCCTTCCCCTTGTGATAAAAGGCAACCACGAGTTCTCCTGATTCTTCCTCTCATTGTTAGCAAGGGTCATTTCAACCCCCAGCTGCTCACCTAGGGCTGTGGCAGGGCCACCAGACACAGAGCCCATGCAGACAAACTAGGGACAACTGCAGGGTGCAGGCTGTCACCAGAGGCAGATGTTCCTCTCCATCAGCTTGCTCAAATCAGGCCGTTACTTGTCTGCAATCATTCTTCCTGCCTTGTGTCAAAGCAAGGATTCGGGGAAATGGGTATCTCTTAGTCATCTCTCCTTTTGTATATATGTCAAAATCTAATCTGAAGAGATGCTGAAGAGGCAGGGACTGTTAACCTGAAGGGCTCCCAGGCTGGATGGGGTGGTATCTGTATGGCCACACTGAGAGTCGTATCAGCAGACTCTGGCCAAGGTGCAGCAGCAGCTGCTGCTACCAAAACAGAGCTGGGTGCCCTTTATCCCCTCTCTGTCCCCAGTAAAGTTATTCCTGGCAAGAAGTAGAAATAATGTGCCATCCAAAGAAGCTAGCAGGTGCTTGTTTTGCAGTTCTCATTCAAGAACAAGGAGGCATTCACCAAAATTGAAAATTGAAAGTTCAAAACCGGTAAAGTTTTCATATATCACATGCAATTAAACTGTTTCCCCTGATATACAGTAAGTTGTCAAGGTCTGGGACTCAGCAAGATGGTAAAGTGCACAAGCAATTGCCTGGCACAGTGTTGATATCCAAGCTGTCCTAAACTGACTAAAGAGATAGGATTTGGAAGAGCTGATTAATCTCTGTTTAAGGATTTGAAACGATTTGGGTATCAGAGACCAGGGTGACAGGTGGTGGAGCACAGAGACTTTCAGGTGACCACCAGAGCTAAACTTTCCTCTGAAATATCCAAAGTAGCCCTTTTAAGAAATAGCTTGCATTTTATGCAAGCTGGTTTATGACAGATGGACTGGAAAGACTGAACCACATTTGTTAACTTCTGGTAGGTTTGTCAAACACTGGTTAAGCCTGGAATTAAACATCAGGTGGCCAAGTGTCATGTACCTGTGGTATTGTACTAGCCTCATGGGATGTAGCGTGGGCCGAGACAGTGGCTAGATGACATAGTTTCAGCCTTGAATATTGTCCAGACCTGTGGGTTGCTGCATGGCCACCTTCCTCCAGGTGTGTGAGGTAGCATAGCAGTGGCAGGGTTTGAACAACAGTCAGTGGGGGTTCATCCCTGCATTCAGCTGACAGGAATTGCCGCGTTTCTTTACCAGGGCCCAGATTTGGAAATATCAGCCTCTTCCCATCTCCAACAGCCATCAGGATGTTGTGGCCTATACGCTTGCCACACCAGTGGGCAGAAGGGGAAAAATGCAGTGGGAAAGGGTGTACCAAGGTGGTCCCCCCAGGGTCCTTTTCCATGGCAGTGAGTCCCCATCACATCCCTTCCTGCCTGCTCCAGGCATTTACACCCATTACGGCTTTCTTTAGTAAATACTTATTTAGCCTGGAGCCTAACGCTTAGTGGCTTTGCATGAGGACATCCTAACCATGCCCTGCTGTCACTCCATCACTTCACCATGGGCTTACAGGGAGTGGCCTTAAGCCAATCACTCAGTTTTTCCAGTAATTTCTTGGTTGAGGGTGGGGTGCAAGGAGGGTATTATATTTATTATTATAATTGACAATTGTAGCTTTAAACTTTCAGGGACATAACACTGTCTGTTTCAGTTCAGGAAGAAAGAAGCAGCTGTTTTCAGAGCTGAAGGCTCTCAGTACTAGCTCCTTATCTAGGAAATGCTTAATTTCACACCAAAAGTTCTCATTTCTCAGTAGACTATACTGCCCAGATACTGATCTCATTAAAAAGGCCATCACCTTAGTTTTGCAGGTGAAAGCTAGTACTTTAGCTCCTTTCCCAACAACGCAACATGTGCATATGCATTTGGGGTGTTATTGCATAACACCCATACATTTACAGAAGACTTTCTCACACTAGGGCTGCTGTCCTAACAGCGTTGCCTTCACACATAAACAACACATAGAACATCTTGCAGTAACATTTGTTATTTATAGCAGCAGCCAAAAGTCTTCTGACTGCCTGTTCTGCCTGAGGGCAGCCCATGCCCATCAGATCATGGCCAAGCTACTCCAGAACACCTATTTATTAGTTTGCTGAGATTCAGGAATAGATAAGCTTTAACAAGTCTGCTATGACTCAACATAAACAGGCACCAAAGGTCTCATTTAACCAGCCGTTCCCTAGTGCAAAGTGGAAGGTACTGCTTCTACAGAAGTGCCTCCCTCTTCAGCTATTGTAAAACCTCATAGCTCTACTTAAATTAAACTTTAATACCCCTTTCAGGAGTTTTACAGTCTAATGTTCGTTAAGGTCCTTCAAATTATAATTCTGATAAGTTTTTTTCCTGACTCTGCCACTGACTTTCTTACCAAAGAAACTTATTTCACTTTTGCTTCATTGTCCTCATCTGAAAACAGATGTACTAACATTAAGAACCTTTCTTTTTCAAAGAGCTTTCAAGCTCGGACATAATTCATCATGCAAGATTTAAGCATTGTTATTATAACCTTGGTCTACCTTGAAAGCAAGGATTGTATTAAGCCAAAGATCTGTTTTGAGGACATTATTGCTGCTGAGATGGTTCAAAATAGCAATGTTTTTGCAAGAAGGCTACCAGGTAGCCTCACATCTCATCATTTCAGTCTTGTATGACTAGAGGGAAGTTAAACAAACACACAAGAGAGGCTGCATACAATGAAACGGGAAACGTGTTTTACTGGGCCTGATCACATTTGTTCCTTTTGAACTCAGTGGTACTGCATGCCAGAAAACTTCCATTTATCACCGCCAATTCAGAGGTTCTTTGGCATTTGAAGTAAATACCAAAACAAAAGTAAGATAGTGTTTAATAAATGGCACACTGACAAGCCGGAGCCCATTTTTCTTTATATAGAGAAATACTGAGTTGTTCTATTATTTTTTTCTAATAGTTTCCTTCCTTTCTGTCCCTTGTTCCCCACTGCTGGTTTACAGCAATAGAATAATCACTGGGCCAGGTTAAAGCTGATATTTTAAAACCTTTTTAATGTCTGTATCTTGATGATAAATAGTAACAGCAGCATTATCTTTCTTTGTGTTCCATACTGCACATGAAAGAGCTTCCTGGAGACACTACATGAGGGAGACCACACTTACATCCAAGGTAAATATAAGCCAGAATTGTCTATGAGGCTCTTTAGCAGTGCAGCACTTAGGTTTATAAATAGGAAAGCAGTTGTTTATATAAGTACATAGGGGGAAGCAAAGTTTGGGGAAGAGGACATGTCTTCTGTCAGATCAGCTCATAAGGTCAGAGAAGGAGATGCGCTTCATCAGCGTGCTTAGACCAGGTGGCAGTTCGTGCAGATGCAATAACACTGCTACTACCAAGGCATACACATTTAAAACAGACTTGCAGAGGCTCATGTAATGAACCTGAGGCTCACAACTGGCTTCTGCCTCATGTTACCCTATAGGTAGGACATACATAGCATCACAGCCATGATTTCCCAGCCACTGTCTGCATCAGACCTCCCAGGTTCATCTCTTCCTGTGAAGGGAACGGTGCAGGGTGTGCTGTTTCACTACAGGATGGAAGAGGGACACGGGCTACTGACAGGCCATGAAAATGGAAAGCTGTGTTTAAAAAAGCCCTGGCTGTGAACCTGGCAATGAGCATGAGTTCTGGCAATGAGCAAACTTATTCATCAGGGGAACTCCTCAAACAGGGAAGTTGATTACACAGATCTTGTGTGTGATGCTAAACTTTGAGAAGTCCAACATGAACAGGACTTAACCCACAATTTAGAGCCTAAATTCCAGAATACTTGGAATTTAACTGACTTTTTAATATGCTTTTTGAAACAACAGTAAGAACTATTGTATGGCTGGGCATGTACCTGAAGTGTAATTTGCATTGTTAAGTGTAGGAACAAACTATAAAGCCAATTAGCTAATGTGCAACACAACACAATGAAATGGTCAGTGAGTAAGAGGAGTCAGAGCTAAGAGTCTTTGTGCTCTGGTGTATTGTCTTGTTGCTGCTTCATGCATGGTTTCTGATCAGCTGTATGCAAGTACTGTATTGCTTGTCAGACCATATAAATAAAAAAAAGACAACATAACAACACAAGTATCCTAGGGAGAAGGGTCAAAGCCCCTGGCTGAAGGAGACCATGGAGGCTGGCTGAACATATACCACTAGAAGGCAGTCCAAGCCAAGCATCACGTAACCCAGCACATTGTCCAAGTCCCATGACCTAGTGCATAAGGTCTGGTGCACTTAGAAACAAGATACTTGTGAGGTCTAATAAATGAGCTATATCTCTGTGTAAAACATTGATGGTTTTCTTCAGCTATGTTGTGCATTGAAGCTTTGGGGGTTTTATCAGAGCTGCTTGAATCAGCCCCGCCTTACTGAGAGGCCAAGGAGATGCTGTTTTCCCCAACTGCTCCACAGCCTGGGTGGTCTTTGAAGCTGACCGTTGTAAAAGCTGGACACTCTAAGTAGACTCTAAGCTCTAGAGTCTTAGCTCTGAATAGACGTAAAATATATTACCCATGACAATTGGCTATGGCTTGCAGAAAGGAACAAGAGTGTCCCTAAGTAAAGACAGACAGTAGAAACATCTCAGCTCCTCCACCATTCTCTCCTACTGAGGGTCCTTAATGAAGGCATCATGGTGGAGTGTCCCTTCTCTTTTAATTCAACAAGTATAACCTAGCAATTCACTTAAATTCCAGTCCTCTGGGACTAATAAAACCATTGTATGATCCTTTGCACAGTGCTTGTGGATAGGAAAAGACAAATATGATAAGGAAACTGAAAGTTACTTCACCACACCTCAAAATGAGAGGTGAAGATCAACATCTCTACCCCAAACACTGCCTGTGTGGGACATTGGCATACACAAACCACTTAGATATGCTAATCCCTCTCAGACCTTTGTTATGGCTGTCAGTCACATGTCAATAATGATCAACAATTTAAAGTGTTCAGCAAAACTTCATCTAACACTTCTGTCCTCCAGTAATAATAATCTGTCTCAGAATACTAGCAAGCAAACCACGAATTTCAGTAGATTTCTCTCCTGACACTGATGTCTATTGAAACAGACTAGGAAAAAAAATTCTTCACAATGTCAACATTAGCACTTATATAAGCACCGCTAGCCAAAATTTTCAGAGCACTTTGTGAACATGAATTAATTAATCTGCATACTGGAAATTGAAGTGAAGCAACTTTGACTATTGTCCCTTTAGGTTTAAAGCAAGAGTGTACAAGCTGGTTTTGCATAAATTTATTTCTGGGTCAAACCTTGCATTCTTTGCCAGCACCAGTATTCATTAGAGAAAGAAAAAATACGCAAGAATGGTAGAGAGTGGATTAAAAGTTGCCTTCAAACATTGCCTTGAAACATAAGTTTTACAACGAAAGAGCCAGTAAAAGTGCAATAATACCTTCAGAGTTAATGAAACAGAAATAGCATTTTAACAAGTTTAGGTCAATAGAGCTCAGTTGTGAAGGCTTTTCATTGATGCTGTGCTAGAATGGAAAGTCATTATAAAATTCTAGATGTGTTCTATTTCACAGCAGATCAAAATGTAAAATCAGAGCTAAAGCTGAGAGTAAGGAGATCCAAATTCTGTTCTAGACTGTCATGTGATAAATCACTTAAAACCTTCATATCTCTATATACTTTCTTATGACCCCTCCATCACAAGACCGTAGACAGTATCAGCAAGGCTGAACAATGGTGTTTAAAAGGGGTCCTTGTCCCTCAGAAGAGCCTCAGCACTACACCCATTTTGCCTGGAATGCTGAACTCAGGAGATGACTACAATATTTGTGTTTTGCTTTTAGCATAGACACATATTTGAAAAGTTGTTCCAAGCTTATTTTGGCCCTTCTCTAAAATGAGGTCCAGATAGTCAAGACATACAGAGGATCAGGCACTGAAACGCTAAGTGTGGGTGCTGGGTAAAGCTGGGTACCAAGGAGAACACTGTAGCTCTAAGGAAAGATTGGGTGCACTTTATTTCATTATCCAAAGCTTATTAACTTCTGTATCACTGCCATGGAGAAACATTGACATCATATGTGGTTCCTTTCAGACCCTTCCTGATTGCCAGCTCATGGCCACAAGGCCACTGTGTTCATCCTCTCTTCTGTACTGCATTATTCCACTTCCTTCATTCTTTCAAGACTTACTGTAATTTATCACTTGGATTTGTTTGCATTTGCTGTTCTCTTAAATTTTCAATTTAACTTCTTCCACCACATTTTTTTTTCAGCCCCAACCCAATAGCTTCAACGAGATGTTTACAGAGATGGGACAAGTTGTACTGTGCAAGCCATATCTAAAAAGTCTCAAGAAACAGGGCTCTGCAGTTCTTATCCCTATGAGCCAGAGCGCAGTCAGTTCCTTCCTGATGTTGCACCACAGCCATTCCATCCCCTTTCCTCTTCAGCACATCCTGACAATGTTTTACATGGATGCAGGCAGCATGGATGGGTAAATTCATTTCATCACTTGATCAGGCGTGCATGGAAGTATAGGACCAGAAGGAATGACAATGGGCCATTTTGCCTTAAGGACAGGAATTTATATTTAGATTGTGTAAAGTTTTTGTCCTGCTACTCCTAGCAATTATCAGCGAAGAAGATCACACAAAATCTGCACTGTCTGTGCTTTGCATCTTTCATATTTTGAAATATTTTCCTAATATATAATTTATCTTTTGCTAGATTTGTAAATAGATTAAAGCGAACTGATTTCTTCCTATCCTACTACAAGCACAAATGATGACATTCTCATTGGCCTCGTCACATCATTTTACACACTGACTGACCATGACTTAACCTACTCTTTTCTAGATTCACAAACATACTTTCTTCAGCCTTTACAAACTTCATTTGCTTCTGTGGATTTCATTTGGATTCTTTTGATGTTGCCTATATCTTTTTTTTTAAGTTATTCTGGAACTCATACCTCTTCAGCCTTACATCCAAAACCTTGCTCAATACCTCCCGGAAGAAAATTTTTCAACCTTGCAACACCATCCCATTTTAACCTAGATTCAGTTTGTGATCCACTATATTCATCATACTTTTTGGGCAGTTGTTGTACTAATGCAAGTAATAGCCATTTTATATTTGTCCCTTTTTCATCCCAAAATGCTGCATTTGGCTCCTGACTTACATTGAATTTCTTCTGACTGGTTTCAGACACCCTCTCCAATCCATCAAACTATTTTCAAGGCCGATGTCCTACCACGAGCCTACAGCCCACTTCCATCCAGGAGTCTCTTCAGCCATCCTGAGCATGTTGCCTCTTCGTTGTCAAAATCACTCACAAAAATAACGACCAGCACAGGAGACTGGACTGGGCCCCACTGAACCACTCTTTCACTGTGAAAATCTACTCTTTCTCTGTGGCTCCTCAATCCATGTTTACATCCACTGATATCATTTAGAGCCTGGTATCTAACCTAGGGTCCTATTAATGGAAAATGAGGAGGTGGAAATGAAGGAGAACAGACTAACACAACACATTATTTGTTCTGCCCTGCTCCTGTGCTAGTGAACATCAGCTGTCAGGGATCTAAACTGTATTCTCCTAGTTTACGTGCTACTGTCCATCAGGAGACCATCACTAGCATCATTAAAGCTGGATCTATAATTCACTAAACAGATCTCATCTTCTGCGTCCGCATGATTTTCCAATTCTCTTTCAAAAAAGGAAATTAAATTAGTTTGGCCCAATTTGTTATTGACACACCTACGCTCATTGCTTTTTAAGCATCTTTTTATTATTCTAAAAACCTGCAGAAATTGATTATTTAATAATCTTTTCTGGTACCTATCTAGGTAACAAAATTAAACTAGCTGATCTCAAATCCCTGATATGATGTACACTTGCCTGCAGTCCTCTGAGGCCACCGTGCCCTTGCTGATTTCCTGGAGATAATCACCAACAATTCAGAGCTGCCTCGGCTAGTTCCTTAAATCCGCTCAATTTTATCAGGCCCTGCTGAGCTGAACACATCTATTTTATATAAA
This sequence comes from Aramus guarauna, assembly GCA_013400195.1. Classification (NCBI taxonomy): domain Eukaryota; kingdom Metazoa; phylum Chordata; class Aves; order Gruiformes; family Aramidae; genus Aramus; species Aramus guarauna. Next base: position 24,247 of record VXBL01007445.1, read on the forward strand.
TAACCACTGACTTTCGGCTCACTCCCTGATCTCATTTGCATTTCAATCTCTTTCTTAAAATTAATTTTGTCATGTATCTAGGCATAAGTAATCTTTTTTGGGGGGAGAAAAGTGAAGCAAAAATGGCAATATTTTCAGCCTTCTCTGCAATAACCCTTTTTTTTTGTTCTTCCCATTAAATGATGGGCCGGTACACACTCTCTTTTCCTTCTTTATATCTCTAATGTATTTGCAGAACATTTTCCTGTCAGTTTGGTGATTTTAAGTGTTGGATTAGGACTAGGACCTTTGGTGTTCAATTTTTACTTTGGAGAGAATTTAAAGAGGGACAGGGAAAGAATCAAAGGAGAAATCCATTGAGAAATTGAAGTAAAAAGAAAGGACAGGGCAGGAAAGGAACAGAGGAGATGGAACAAAGTGTCAAATAAAATAACATCTCAGTAACTGGCAGTCGCATTTTATCATATTCAGTTTAAAGATTTCTTCTGTGTGTGAAGATAAAAAATGTTAATCTAGGAAAACCATACTGATGTTTTAAAATTATTTCAATTTCTGGGGACATGTGAAGGGGGAGAGGTGATCTGTGAATCTGAGTCACTCCGTCATCTTAAAAAATCAGTTCCTGTGCTTTCCCAAAGCACCACATGAGTCACCCGGGCCATTTTCAGTTCTCCCAGATGATGCAGTGGTAAAGGTCACTTTTCAAACACACTTGATGTCAGCAGTGACCCTTTGATACCTCGTACACTTGTTTAAGCCAATCTCTTTCAGAAGTGCACCTCCAAAGACACCGCTAATGGAATTGGGTCATTGCTTTGCCCAGTCCCAAAGCTTTGCAAGGTATCCTGCCAAAATCCCCACCAGCTTCACAGGTGCCAGGATTCCACCACATCCTCTTCCAAAGGGAAAAATGAGACAGCTTCTTTGCTGATGCCTCCAAAGAAGGAATAGGATTAGGTCCATGGAGCACACAGAGTGCTGAACGGCCAGTTCAGGGGTAACATTAATATAAGGACTCTTTATTATTTCTCCTCTAAGGGAATTTTTTTCTCATTCAGTGCCATAGGACTGCAGGGCAGGTGTCATTTTAAAGATGCTGTACTACAGTGACATGCTGGTTTTTTGATGACTGTCAGTATGCTTGACACTGGATACTGCAGAAGAGAGCTGATCTGCTGATAGTACCTGCAAATTTGTCACCTTTGGAGAATGAATTAATAATCTGGTAGAGAATTATCCCTCCACCTCCCTCCTTAATGACTCCTTGGCTTTTGTGAGTGTGTGCACAGGTAAAAGATATCTGGTTGGCAGGTTGTGAATACCTGCAGGCACTTAGCATGCACTGTTTGCAGCACACTCCTTGGATGGCTTTAGATTCTTTGATCTGACTTGACATTTCAAATTTATAGAACAATATTGAATTTTAACTACCTGGGAGAAACCTGGCAGTCCATGCTTTCCACAAAGCAGACATGTGGAACAGGTAGAATGTGGATCACATTTAGAGTAAAGCTGTCAAATATTTGGTAGCTGTTACTAGGGGCTCAGAAGAGTTGTGCTACACCTTTAATTAATGTTCTTTTATACCATGCCTCTTCTAGGGTTCTTTTCTGATTTAGAGGTATGACACTTAACCTTGGACTTTGATATCAACTATGACTAATATAACAGCCCAAGCATGTTGGATGGTTTAGATCTAAGCAAGAGGAACAGATCCAGGTCTAAGCAGTTCATGATTATAAAAGGTGTGACCAGAGAGGAAGTAGGAGGGAGGGAGGGAAGTAGGATAAGGTTAATGGGCTCTATTCAAACAATTCCTCTTAACCTACATATTTGTCCTTAAAAGGCATTGGGTTTTTGCTACAGTTTCTTTTTTTAATAATCAGAGTGATCAACAACTGCGAAAATAAGGCACTTTTTCATGCGCTGACAGCATAACTAATCACTGGCATAACTAACTCAAGGCCAGAGGTCCATCACAGCAGATCTTTAAATCAAGAAGAAAATTATGTTCCAGCTCTCCACAGAAGTATCTATGTGATGCAGAATCCCATGGGTGACATCTTACGGCATCTGGTAGAGAGAAGATTGGATTATTTTATCACAGTGTTTCTTTTCAATCTTAGTATTTTCTCTTTCTGATTTCAACCATGTTCCAGGAAAGCATCTCTATTTCAGACAGCACTTAGCCATATGCTTACTTTGCAAAGTGACTCCTGCTTAAATCCTATGAACTCTACAGTGACATGACTACATGCAGTAGAGTTCATTTGAATTTGATTTACATTAAAGGCAGGATTCACCATGCCAGCGAACTGGATCCTAATTTTTTTCTTATTCCTGCATCATCATTAAACACTGTGTGATCATTAAGAGCAGCCTGAGTTTGCACTTGCAACTTTGGCTCAGGTCTGCTCAGTCCAGATCCTGTGGGTTCTGGAAAGCCGAGGATATGTTAGATCCTTACATAACCTCAGCAGCTTTGAGGTGGTTTAGTTTATTTATAACAGTTAGCTCTTGTGAATAATAATTCCTGCATCAAAGAGTTCATAGTCAGCTTCAAGTTCATGGCCTTATGCTACTCACCCTCCAGAAAAATAGTCTCCTTAGCAGTGCGCTTCTCTGCCACCCGTGGGGGGACCACGCACACTGACAACACCCAGTCCTCCAGTGTCATTCAGGGCGGGTTGGTCAATGCTCAGGACAATACCATCAATCAGGAAATTAATTTGCTGGATTGTCAGCATTTTCAGACACAAGTTTGATGTTCAACCCGAGCCTTTTGTCCTTTACTGTGTATTTTTAGAGGCTCTTGCCACTGGCATTGGTGAAATATTTACAGATGAATTCTTTGACTTTTGTTGGCATCCAAATGCTCTAGGTGGCAATTAAACCTCAAAATAGAGCAGTGACAAATTTGGAGTTGTGAAGAAAGTTTCTTTGCTCAGGACAATATTTTCACTTCAATCTATTCACTGAATTTCTATTGACATATACAGGAAGTTTGCCCAAGGGCCCTTGAAGGGAGACTAACCATTTGCGCCAGTATTGCATAAAGATTTTAAAAGCATTGTGTTTCTGTCATAAAAGAAAGGCACTGAGTACTTGGAAAATAAGAGGTTGAAGGAAGAAATTCAAAGGCGTTTTCCAGCCCTTGGGTTTGTGGTTATAAAATTGGCATTTCAGGGTCAGAAGGCATCAGAAATGAAAAAAGCTTGTGTTTCTGGATTAAAATGGATTTTTATATTGCTAACAACATATCAGAAGTGGCATTCACCTACACTGTGGTCCTTTGAAGCTCTGGGTGGTGTGGAAAACCACATGTGGAGCCCTTTGTGGAGCAATTAGCTCATCATTTAATCTTTTCAAGGGTGCGCTTTAATCTACCTCATCTTTTCTTCCTAGGTCAGTAATTTCAGGCCCCTAATCATTTTTATTGCTCTCCTGAATGCCTTCTAATTTCCAGTAGTTAGTACTTAATGCAATATGCCCAGTGCATTTACAGCAAAGCTTCTAAGAGCTACAAAGAGCTTCAATTACCTCTTTGGTCTTTAACTGCAATTCTGCTTTGCTTTATTTGCTGATAATATCAAACTGATAAAGGATATGTCCCCCATCATCATAATGTCTGCACTCAACCTATTTTCCACACACTATATGAGACCAACTAGGATTTTTCTAACACTTACTGTGTTACTTTTTGTTCTGTATTTCTAGCCTGTTTCTCTGTGTCTTATTTTTTCTGGTTTCATTAGCATACACAGAAGCTTTAGTCCATTTAAGAGTTGTATTCATCTGCTCTAGTTCACGTGAGTGATCACCTTGTTACAAAAATCTGTCAATTATAAGGAATTAAGGCAAAATGCATGTGACATCAAGGAAAAAAAAAACAAATCTGGATACAGCCCTGCCACAGCACACTGTTTACCTGAAGAAAAGGAAGGCAGTCCCACACAGGCATCAACATCCAGACTCCCTTTACAGTAAACATCAAGAAATGGGTACTTTCAGGGAGAATCTTGTCTGGTCTGCTTTAGGCATCTATTTTGGCATGACATGCTGTAAAGATGGTTTATCTCTTCACTGACTGAAAGGAGCAGAGGTTGTCTCTCTGATGGGTAGCCCTCTACAGTGTAGGTGTCTAAAGCAGGTGAGATGAATCCCATTTTATCTCCCTCCAATTACAGCCCCATTCAGAGTCATTAGATGCCTAATTTCAGCTATAGCAGCTACTCTGACATCTGAAACAGAGGGGGGTGATAAATGAGTCGGATCAGGATTCATTTCCTAGGACCTGCACAGGCAGTAGCGAATTCTTAAAACACCTAAGCAAACCTCAGAGAATAGGCTAATTCCCAGCATCTCTGGCCCACTTTCACATTTTTATTGCTTTGATCATGAGAGCCTTTGAGCCAGACTCCTGCCTCTTACATTGCATATGTACAGAATCTAGCACAACGAGCCCAGTTTGCCTAAGGACCCTCTGGGTGTGACTTAAGAAATAATATTAGAATAAAATGGTATTTTTGCTTTTTCTAAATATAATTCAAGTGGCCAGGTACATTGTCCTTAGTGGATATTTGTCTGATCATATGCTCGATTGTGAACACCTTCTATAAATGTCCTTCCTGCAATGAATGTTAAAGAATTTAGTTGGCTGTTATTACTAAAGGCAAATTTCAGCTTCTGGAAGCTGAATAGTCTGAGCTACAGCTCAGGATGACAGAAGACAGTGAGTAGATATATCCAACAAATCAAGCACCATAATGCCGTCATGCAGGTACTTTCTTTTTAATTAAAGAAGGTTTCTGTAAGCTACCACCGTGCCTGACTTCTTAACTCAGACATCATAGCAGAACTGTGCTCTGCAAAGTAAAACATGTTGAAACGGAAAATGTTGTTCATTCAGTGCTGCTCTAGTACTGTCCATCTCTCAAGGTCATTAGCAAATCTGCCTAAAGCCTCATTTGACAGGCTCCTAAGTTGCACAAGTCTAAGCACTGTAAAGCTCAGTGGAAATGATGAGATTTCACAAGCTATATTCAGCTTGTTAAGATATAAGCAGTCTCCCTCTGGGCACACACAGGTCTCTCAAGCTGAGCAAGCTAGCCCTGGAGCCAGGGTTGACCTGACCACTCTGTGACATATTCCCAAAATGACAGAACAAAACCCAGCAGGTCAGAATGATAGCCGTAAGACTGTTTCAATGCACATGAACTTTTATATCACCTTGGGCTCCAGATTCAGTATTTCTTATTTCAGGAACAAGCAGTAATAAATAGTGAGAGAAAACACTAATTTTTTACAGGATAAATAGTCCCAAAGGGATACGCGGGACAGACTTCTTTTCTCCCTATCTCTTGTGAAAGAACTGGCTTCATTCTCATTTTTCGTTCATTCGTGCTACTTCTTGCATCAGCAGCTTTGTTGAGACTTTCAAAAACGGCATTGGCCTCTATTTACATTCCTGAGCTTTCCTCAGTCAGCCTCAGGGATGACTCAGTACCCCAGAAAAATGGGTACCCAGAAAAATCTGTCACACTGGAGATGGTGGCAGACTTTGTTGTGACCCAGGCTCTTCTCATCACATACAAAATGTTGACAGGAATTAGCCCACACTGGAAATCCCTGCCTCCTTGAGACACTGAGGAAAACAATTCTATGTTTAAACAATCCTGAACATCCCCTAGGAACAGGAGACGGGAAGGATCTCCTGGGCCAAGTCTCATCCCCAACTGCCACAAATCATGGACTTCAGTTTATAAGCTCATCACATTTCAACTTAAAAAAATAACAGGAAGAGGGATTTTTGTCCTCATTACAACTACTGGAGGGTCTTCCAGAATCTCCCTGCAGCAACAATTAGAAGCATTCTTCTAACTTCTAGCCCACATTTATCCATAAGCAGTGGGTACCTAATTGTTCTAGTTGTATCCCTCAAATTAATTCATTCTGATCCTTCCCTGGTGTTCACCTGTCGGTGTATTTATAGCCAACAGCCACTCCTCCTTCTATGAGACCAGACAAGTCCCCAGCTCAGTTAGACTCTTTTCAGTTGATGAACTCTCCCTTCCCTGGTCACCGCCATGACCTCTCTCTGAGACTGCTGCAGTATAAATCCATCATCCTTTGCAAATGGGCGATGAGAACTGTGCTGTATGCAGCAGAACTTAACGCTTTCTGGTTGGAAGTACTTTCCTTGAGACTGCCTTTGCCTTCTTCACAGCCGTATCATTTTTGTGGCTCACGCTCAGCTTTTATCTGACTGTTACACACCAGTCTTTCCTTTTCTTAGTTATTTCCTGCTGATGAGCTCCGAGCTTATAACAGAAATCCATCTTATTACTCCCTAAACCCCTGCTATAACAAAGTATTTACGTTTCTAATTCCTAATTAGACGGCTCCTAACATCCCACTGAAATCAGTAGGAATCAACTGATGCTACCCTGCTCCCATTGAAATCAGTGGGAATGAGGTTTTTTAGTATACAACAGACTAAGTTATCAACTTTTCTTTAAGATGTTTACAATAGAAACATTATCAGCGGGAGACCAGGCACCATAAGCCTTAATGGTTCTAATAATTATTCCTGGAGTAATAAATCAGAAGTTGCCTTTAGAGACCTAGTATTGAATTCAGAAAACAAAATGAGCATGCACACTGATTTGACGGCATCCATTCTTTTAAAAAACTTCACTAACTGAGCAGCCTTGTGCTGTATCTTCTGTGTGCTAAGGGGAAAAATGTTGGTACAAAGACACACAAAAAAGGCAAATGACTGATGATAATGTAACAGTTCTGGCTTTTCTCACTGAGTCAGAAAATCCAAGTGGAACTGGGTTGAAAAGAAAATGGTCCCTCCTAGCCTGCTGGTCCCATAAATCAGTATTTGTACCCACAGTAATATTTCAGTCGCAGGACTTCCTATGAGGAAATCTTGCAAAACAATCTTTGCAGAGAGAGTGAATTTGGTTTATTGTATTCTCCGCATCATAATTTGTGACATTATCCAAACCTGCCATGTGTTTTTCTTAGTCCTACAGTCTAGCCGTGCCATATTTCTAAATTATTACAGGATTACACTGCTTCTGATATCACTTGAAAAAAATAAAGCACAAGAAGAAGAGAAAAATTTTTGATGCAAAAATAACAATAATTTAGGATTGAGTTATTTCCAAACAAACCAAACCCAGATAATTATTTCTTGGAACTAGACTGTAAGAATACTTCTGATCATTGGGTTCTGCAAAGTAACAGAAGCGTGCACTTTACTTTCAACCTGCTTTATAAACAGCAAATAATGTAGTAATCTATAACTATGAAACAAGATTGTATTATAATAATTACATGACTGATCAGAAGCAAAGGCATATTAATTTTCTTCCAAGACACTAAGTTTCTTGGAATTTTACCAAAGATGACTGGCATTTCTTCCTGTGTCAGAGATAAGCCTTTGTTACAGAAATGGGTACAAGAACTGGGAAACCAGAACAGCTGGGAGTGGTTCTCTGTGGCAGCCCATTGCAGAGACAGGGAGAGGCTGCAAGGTGTGGAGCAGTAGTTTGGCCACAGCTCCTCATCCTCCTCACAGCACAGAGCTAAGCCCTAGGTCTACACCCAAACCACCACTCTATTCACCCTTCAGTTAAATAAGGAGGATTCAATTCTAATATTATGTTCTTTATTTTACCAAGAAAAAGGTTCGAAGCACTTTAAATCATCTAGCTGTAGCAAGATTTCCCTGACGTAAGCATTTTGGAAGAAAATTGCAATGCTACCTTATAAGAAGTCCTAAGCCAGACGCAGAGGGTAACAGAGGGAAGTAGTTAAGATGTGGCTGAGACTTCAGGGGAAACACACAGAGCAGCCTGAAGTTACAGCCGAAAGTTTTGCCACCCCATCAGCCTCTTTAACTTACCTCAGCCTCCAGAAAAGTACAGATTTATAGTTTCAAAGGAAATTTTCTGAAGCTAGTGCTGTATATTGAGGAAGCACCATGAAAAGACTTAACCTCAGGATTGTAAATATTAAAATAATACAAGACAATGAGATGCTCAGGTATTACCTAAAAAGTCAATCGTGGATGTGTAAGTAGAAAAGGTATGTTGACAGAAATATTCCCATTCTGTAAATTAACAGTCAGGTTGCAAGGCCAGAGGGCATCAGGCTGCCAGGATCCTGCAGGGTGGCACAGGCCATTGAGTTCTTCCTAAAAACTGCACTAAACATGTGTTTAATAGAGATAACTAATCTCCTTGTAAAGACTTCAAGCGAGGGTGAGTTCAGCACCTTTGCTGGTAGCTGCTCCAGTGTTTAAATAATCTCTCAACTAGGACATTGCCATTTTTCTTCTAATTTATAACCCATCATGTTGCAATATAATGGAAGACAAGGCTGGAAGGAACCCTGAGAGGTCTCTTGGTTCATCTTTTCCAGGAAGGGATCAGCTTTAGCTAAACTGCTGATGTGTTTGATGTGTATTCTTAACAATCTCCAGGGACACAGATAGGACCAAATCCCTCATTCCCGTTTTTTCTTGAGTAACCTGAATAGATTGTGGTCTTTAATCCTTCTAAAGGAAGGCTCATTTCCTAGGCCCCGGTTAATGTTTTGGCCTCTTCTGGACTTTTTCTGTTATTCCTGTATCTGTGTGGAAGGATGATCACCTCAAGTGTATGCAATATTTTCTTAATGAACCACCCAATATTGTGTGCAAAGAAAGTATCACAGAATCATAGAATGGTTTGGGTTGGAAGAGACCTTAAAGATCATTTACTTCCAGTCCCCATAGATAACTAATCTCCTTGCAAAGACTTCAAGTGAGGGCAAGTTCAGCACCTTCGCTAGTAGTTGCTCCAATGTTTAATTAACCCTGTCGTAGAGGGCCATCATAGAATCATAGAATCATAGAATGGTTTGGGTTGAAAAGGACTACAAAGATCATCTAGTTCCAACCCCCCTGCCATGGGCAGGGACACCCTCCACTAGACCAGGTTGTCCAAAGCCCCATCCAACCTGGCCTTGAACACTTCCAGGGATGGGGCCTCCACAACCTCTCTGGGCAACCTGTTCCAGTGCCTCACCACTCTAACAATGAAGAATTTCTTTCTAACATCTAATCTAAATCTACCCTCCTTCAGTTTAAACCCA